>JARFOC010001185.1:771287-829038 GCA_031763485.1 Osmoderma eremita | reverse complement strand
ATAAATTTTCGTGGACCCCCGCTTACGAATTGTGAACCCCCATTTTTTTGTCACGCCAACGTAGACCCCCGTCGAGTCTCCCGTGGACCCTTGGGGGTCCTCTTGGACCGCTTTGGGAATCACTGATCTAGATGGTCTACACCTACTTTTGTTTTATTTAGGTGAAATATGAAAGATTTCACTTTACTTCACTTCACTTGTACTTGTTTGAGTAAAATTTCTCAGTATATAAAATATTGCAAACAAAACAATATTACAACACGATAACACTAATGTTATCACTAAACAACAAATTTTTCAAAATAAAGTATGAAGCGGCATTGCTACATACACGATCGCGTGGAGGATTAATGTACTCCACATCACTCAGCTAACGTTGTTTATGTTACACAAAATATAAAGAAACACGTAGTTGTGTTGAAAAGTAGACTATAGAAAAGTACAGGAGTGCCTCTCTTATTTCATCTTGTTCCGTACCGCACTGCTGTTTAGTTTTTAACGACGTTGGAATCAAAATCTCAAAGTTCGTTTAAACTTAACTTTATTCGAAATATGAAAATGGAATGTGTTGTCTGATGCCGATGGACTATATTTATATATTTCTGGCGCTAATGTGTGTTTATTGTATGTCGGGTCTGCTCCTGGCAGAGTTATTACTCAGTCATCTCTTGAAAGAGCCGATATTCAATGGTGCTAGTCTACGATATGATCTTGTAATATATTTATAAAGTGACAGTAATGATTATAATAGTATAATGAAATATATGAGAATGAAATCTATGAAAAATGGACAAGGGTCAAAAAGGAAATAATAAATTTGCTTATAATTATAGAAAAAATGTCGTTTATATTATAATTATTGCTTGATAATTAATCTGATCTGAATAGTAAGATGAAAAGCACAAAATTGAAACAAGTGAAATAGGGGTTATCTAGCGATGCATACATAATGCAAAAAGAGTATTTAGCTTAAGTATCTAAGAAAAATAAGAGCACTAAGAACTATATACGAAGTGTGACATTGCACTGAATACTGGTTATCCAACAATCTTAGCATACAAATGATATTGTAATCTTCCCTGTTTCATTATTCCTCCATACATAGTCTGCATTCGGTTTCTTCCGATAACCCGATTCTGTGTAGGAGTTTTCTGATTCCTGTGACCTATAAACACAGGAGTAATTATTTTGACCCTTTTACGGCCAAGTTTTAGTAATTCTCCAGTTCTGACATGATTGGGTGAGATGCACTCTGTCGCATGTACCAAACCAGGAGAATTGCTCCAAAATTGGAGTACTTTCTGTTTTAACGAGAAACTAATTTGTTGTTTAGCTATCGAAGCCTTATTCTTAATATATACCAAATTTGATTGTTTATGGTTATGCAGAGACTTCAAGGGTACGATAAAATTGCCCTGCTCTTGACGAGGCCTTGTCCCTGGGCTTCCATTTTGTGTTCAAGTTTCTTGAATGCTGTTTTTTGCAAGTGACCCTTTATATATCCACATTGATTGTATAGTGTATATAGTGGAGTGGCATGCGTTTTAATTTTGAAGTAAGAAATGGTGAACGTTGTTACAATTCTACTATTAGCTAGGACAAATAAACAAAACAAACGTTATCCAATTTGCTGTTTCTCCAAAGAATATTGACGCCAAATGAATTGAAAGCGCAATCTCGTCTTTCAACCGCTACGATGCATAATTCTCCTGTTCACCGTGCTGCAGTAATTGTCATTAACTATTCAGGCCTCGGGATTAGCAATTACACGAAGCGGCAACCGTCACGATTTTTTACAGATTGCCCGACGGCCCAGTTCTGTTTATACGTCTGCTTATTTGTTAACGATAAAAGTTTAAATATGAATGGTAATAAAGGTGATCAACTAGCGTCCAAGACATGTCCTGAAATTTAGTTTGTGTGGGTACAGTAATTACAGCGTTCTTTCCAGTTTGAGTGTTTGTTGAGTTGAGGTTGCTGATGATGATCTCGCCTTTTATTTAATTGGTGTTTCATATGGTTGTTGTTATAAATAGGATATTTTAACCAAAGATACAAAAGGAGGGTTTTACTTGCAGTACACAAACCACAAAAGTGCTGGGTAGTATAGAATGCTGTTATTATAACTAACGATCAATTTCCTCAACACTTTCATACAACTTTTCTTTTATATAGCTACGTGTGTATTATAGCCCAATGTCATTAATTTTTGAATATAAATATTCTGTATCTAAATGAAATGTGGATATACCGTATTTATTTTAAAAAGCGCCTCGACGGTTAATCATTTAGGGCATCTATCTTTGCGGCGTTTAAAAGAGGTGCGGCGTTTATTTCGAATCAAACCAAATCCTCATTTCTATTCTCTTGCTATCTATCTCAAAACAATTGTATTATAACTTAGTTTTGATACAAAACGACTTCGTTTTAGTATCACATACGGAATTCAATCTGAATGTGGTTAACAGGGATGCCTCGACCAACTTTTCACATTGATTGTGTGCACTTCCCATAAAGTTGCGGCGTTTATTACATTCGGCATTATTTTCTTGAGGCATCTATTAGAATGCGGCGGCTATTGGAATTGCGTCTCCAATTAGAATAGATACGGTATCTGTAATAGTTATTAATTAAACAGAAGTTTAGTTGTGGTCTAGTACTAGAGAAATAGCATAATAAGAATGTTGAATGTTATTTAAATAATGAATAATAAATAATAATAAATGATATTGTACGATAAGGTCTTATTTTTTGGATTTCTTTTTTCTTTTACATGGAAGAATGAAGCAGTTGGAATATTTCAGTGTCTAGGAGTAGTATGATTAATGAAATAAATAATGTGTATGAATTCCATGACTAACAGACCTTTTATTTATTACTGTTTGGAGAGGGTGTTTGAATTCATAAATGTATAATAACAACAAACAAAGTTCGACAATATCTAACCTTTTTCAGGGCAAATAATGCGCTTCAGAATGTTTTATTGTACCCAAGTGTCAAATAGATCTCTATGTACTGTATGTGTACTGAGATATATCTGTGTAGCAGATATTAACACGGCGTTATATAATAAGCGTTGCAGTGTATGCAGTAAGCAGTGATATGTAGGATGAATATGGTTTGACATACTGCCACTTTATGTAGTGCGAATAGTTACAGTTAGACGTAGAAGTAGACAATTTTAGTATTACAATTTGATGAGAAATTTTGTTACAAATTGTAGTTGACACTATACGAACCGGAAAGTGTAGTACAAATATTTACAATTCTAACAAAATTCTCTTTCTCGGTGTAAACTAGAAACTAAAATATAATACTCAGAGCTCTAATGTCGTTTGCAAATGCCTGAATTCTTTGGCCAGTAGCTGACGGTTCGTCGCGTACATGAGCGCCTATAGTAGTTCATGTACACCCCTAATATTGCATACATTGTACACCTTTCAATCATAACTAAGTGGCATGTATAATTAACGAATATTTGTAAATCGATATCAAACATAAAAGAATACGAACAATGTAGTTTTCAAGAGAAATATTTAATTTGACAGATGTAATTTTAATTACTTTGATCCTTTAGCATTTATAAATAATCACATAATATTAATAAAACAATAATTAAATATAAAAGTAATATTTAATACTTATAATAATAGTAACAATATAGTATCGATGGTAATATAAAAATAAGAAGAAGAAGGAAGGAGGAGACGAAGAAGGATAAGAAGTTGTGGAGGGCAAGAAGAAAAAGAAGGGATAGAAGAAGAAAAAGGAGAGATAGGAGAAGAAAGGAAGGATAAGAAGGAGTTGGGGGGAACAAATCAATAGAAGAAGCAGAAGAAAACTTTTGGAAGTAAATGGATCAATGATAACAATTTTCACCCATACGAGAATGATTTTACAAAAATATTCACAAATGTGTATTTTTTAAATGTATCTATAGTAACTCATGCATTAGTTGCATATAGCGGGAATAGAAATTCTCAAGGCAAAATACACACTCAGTATAAATGCTCGCTTAAAGTTAATTATGGCGGCTGTCAAGCTTTTAAACCCCGTACAAATGTCAACTTCATTGCTAGAATAACACGACGTGTCTCATAAATAATATAATAATAATTTATGCGCGAAATTATCGAACTGCTCATGAACGAGTACACAACACCAGACCCTAAAGTGAGAGAGCCGAGGCGAACAGGTGAGCCAGCGATACAGAGGGAGATGGAAAGATGAACGGGACAGCGACTTTCCTGTAATTAATCTATAAATTACGGCTATATTGTTCTGGTTCTCACACTACGGCCGTAATACATCAATGACAATTAGCTGCAGCACGGCCACTTTCTTTCCCGTTCCTCGCTCGAATCCACAAATGCCAATCGCCAAAGAAATAATTAGCGATATTTCTAATAGCAATGTTCTCTCCGTCGTTCTCTTTGCCATTCTTCTTTCGTTCGATCGGGCCAATTAAAGCTGATGTAGTAAAGTGCGTTTTTATCCGGTTCGATTGCCTCTATTCTACATATGTTTTCGTGTTATTGGAAGTTCATGATCGTCGCATGCTGGATTTAATAGTATCCGATTCGTATCGGTTTCGGCCGTGTTCCCCGAGTATTCGCTCGGTATTCCAGTGAAATACTCTTCAAGATGTAACTGTTTTTAACTAAGCGTATACAAGGCTCTTCCAGATTCTATCACGTAAGCTATAGCAGCTAGAATTGGCGATATGCGTCTTCGTTCTTGATTCGGGCATTTACTTACAAATTTTCTATTAGCTTTCTATCTTCGCAAAAGAACATCCATTGGAATATATAAACTATAACAGGGGTGGCGAACCTATGGCGCGCGTGCCACCAACGATACGTAAATAAAAATTATTTACAGGCGGGGAAAATAGGTGCTTTTCAAAATTTATTACTTATTACTTATTTTTTTAAAATGAATTAATAACACCATATTATATTTATTCAAATAAAATATGTGTATTTTTCTGGAAGAATGTGCCCGAATTAATGCTATGGCTAGTAAATTGTAAATAGACTGTATCGGATCACTCCTCCCGCCCAATAAATTAATTCATTTGAAACACGTGAAAATATGATAATTATAATAATAATAGTCTTTAATTTCCAACAGATTTAACAAAAAAAATCCAATAACAGGGAAATACATAATATACAAAACATGCAATGTAATATAAACTTTACTAAACTATACAATTCTCGACAATATACTTAAATATAAACTATGCACATAAATACAAGATGCCATTCCTATAATAAAAGAGAGCGAGCAAGAGATTATGCGGTGCTGTGACGAAATGAATCCATATTTCTACCATTTGCATTTCTACCCATGTGACTTAGCGGAGCTTTAAGTAAAATATTAGTACGTGCTGGTGGTACATAAAAAGTGTCAACTGACCTGCGATCATAATGAGGCACTACGAAACGTACTTGACAAAGGAACGACGGTGAATCAGTTTCATGATTAATCAATTTGGTAAGAAACCTCCCACTAGCCATGCTTCTGCGATGAGACAGGGACTCAAGCTTGTGCCGTTCAAGTAAACTGTCATAATCAGTACCACGAGAAGGATAGATACCGTCATTTTTATATGAGAGATATTTAAGAAATCTCTTTTGGACTCTTTCAATTCATGACTCATGATGGTGGTAGTGGGGATACCAAACGGCGGACGCATATTCCAACTTGGAGCGAACAGGGGAGTAGTATACAGACTTCGTTAGGAAAAACTTCTACAGGAACGAAACAGAAATCCAAGTGATTAAGAAGCCGAAGAAGAATTCTTCCACGTGCGAAGAAAATGACAACCGCGAATCAAAAACCACACCGAGATCCCTGAATTGGCTAACTATGGGGATGTTGACATTAGACACAGTGTAGTCAAATATCTTCGGATTAGAGGAAGGAGTGAACGCAAGTACAGCACATTTATTGACATTCAATTGAATATTATTAGAAGAGCACCAATTATTAACTACTCCGATGTTTTTTTGTAGATTTAAAGAATCGGAAATGGAGGTAATACTACTGTAAATCTTAATATCGTCTGCGTAAGCAAGAACGTCTAGAGAAAGCAATAGATCATTCACGTAAATATTGAAAAGGACTGGACCTAAATTGAATCATATGTTTTAAGATTTCACTGTAATATTCACCAACAAGCTTTATTGGACAAAACCGTTTATCAATCATCAGAACGTATTATTAATTTAGTTACTGAAATAGTAAATTTTATAGCATTAAATCCTTTAACTAAAAGAGAATTTAGTGGACTCCTAAGATGAAAACGAACATAGTGGTCTATAATAAAACGTGCAATGAATTTTCAAACTAATGTTCTATTGTGCTATTTGCAAATGTTCAAATGAGTTAAATATTAATGTACAAGGATTAAATACGAAGTACGCCATGTATAACTTAATTCAAGCATCTCAAAGAACATTACAAGTATTTGAACGAAAGATTGCTTCTCATGCTTTCAAATATTTTCCAAATTATTATTTTTCTTTTATAGAATCAAACTGGAACAAATCAAATTCAATTGTCTGAAGATTCAATTACCGCTGTGGAATAAATAGATAAATTCTGTATCTGTAAAATTTTTATATCCTTATTAACTTATTAACATCGTGATGTGAATTTCCCACGTCACGATATGCGAGATTCGTCATGTTCAGTTGATCATTTTTCAGATGATGGCAGCAAATTTACATATCAACTTGCATAATATCCCATCTCATAATGAGATGACGCTAACTATAAGAGAGTAAAGACTATCATTTATTCTGTGCCTTTATAAACACGAATGTCGCATTCTACAAAACAACTTCTCCTGGCTTAAAATGATCACTGTAAGAAATTTATTTTCTTGGCGTAAGTATGTGCATATTTTTTGTACAGGTGTAAAATAGTTATTTATGTAACAAGTGTGTAAAGTTCGGTTTTATGAGATGATTTCGGGAGTTTGGTGCCGAGCCTAGCGAGGCGCGAAAATATCTGAACGAATGTCATAAAATCGAGTTTACTCACGTGTTGCATACAATTTTTTTTCTACGACCCCTACATAAAAAAACAAAATATGTTTGATAAATTCCTTAATTTTGTTAATTGACAAGTAGATCGGTGTGAAATTAGTCGGGCACGTGGAGGTTATTCACCCTGAAGTTTGCGATGGTCAGTAGGTGCGTATCACGATTCATTATGCCATCGATACGGTCGGTATCGATGGCATAGTGATAAATGTGATAAACGTCAGGTCAGGGTGGGTGCACTAGTATACCTTTGGTGAAAGCCAGGGATTACTCGACCAATAGAGGGCTCTGAGTGTAAAATTGTAGAACTTTACAAGAGTATTTTAAATTTATATTACAATTCCTTTAGTTGTTAGTTTGGTTTTTACTTATTATCGTTATTTTTATTATTATTGTGTATATCGTCTGCAAAGATTGACGTGTCCGGAATTAATTATTGCATTGTTAACCCACGTCGAGCTAAAAATGGATCATCGCCATGTAAAAAGTACAGCCGGTGCTGTACTTTTTAGTGTAATTATATTCCTAATGGCTATATTTTTTGTTGAGTAGGATAGATTAATGTTAGAGCGAATTATTTTCCTTCAGTGTTTAGTCTGTAGGTTGCTATTGTAGAAGTCAGTACGTGAATAAAATTATTGTTAAACTTGATTGGTGCGTTATTGTGTTTGAAAAATAAATAGATTAAACAATTTTGTGCGGCAAGAGTAATCCGAACAGTATGTTTATTGTATTCCGTCTGGTAAGTAAAAAGGTTAATTCCAATTGTAAATATAACTCAGGAATACGTTAATCGAAACCGTCAATGTGTGTTTTGTGCGCAACTTGTGCGCTCACTTTCTGAACAGAATTATAGTTGGAAATAGAACATGTGCTACTTAAAAATCTGCCTGGCAGAATGCATACACTTTTTGGCACATTTTGTGAATGACATTATGCGAAAGAAAGCTTGTGTAGAAGAATGAATAGAATTTTGAATGGCATTATGCATCCTGTCAAGTTTGAGATATATGAGATTTGGCGCGGTAGGCAGTTTAATTGGGTTCCGAGACCACCAGAGGGATAGACACACAATTTTAGCGTTAAGTGCCCCATCTTTCCCTACTATATTATCTCTGCGTCAGGTTTTGACATTGGTTATGATGTGTAAAGTGTCGACTTTAATAGTGGTCGTAGAAAAATTATTTTGTGTGGGTGCACTGTATATCGATATTTTTTCTGTACGGCTGTTGCGTGTTTATTAGCGAAAGCCGAAGAGCATCCTAATTTTCAAACGGTTTTAATTATACTTCCACAAAATTTACAAACTTACAATGTCTCATGCAATTCTGAGATTCCCAGCTGGTTTCCTTTCCTTGTAAGACGAATTGTTGGTTCATTACGACGCATTTTGCTCAGATTTTCAATAAAAACAGAACGTGGAACTGTATTGTAGTGTACATATACACCTACTACTATTTTCTTTCCGTCAGGAAGATTAATAAGAAAATCTAAATAATCCTGACAAAGAAATGTTCACCAGAATGCTTCCTTAAACACTTTCCTCAGAAGTGTTAGGAAAAACACAACCTTCATCTTAAGGACAATAGCTCCTTTCCAACACGCAAGTTTTCTGACGGTTCATGATGACGTGAACCAATAGGACAACAGATTGGAGACCTTGAGAATTGAAATATGTTTCCTGATTGGTTCGCGTGATCAGGAACTGTCAGCAAACTGCGTGTTGGAACAGAGCTAATATTTATATATTAGATACATGATAAAGTAATGTTTTGAAGACTTGTACTAATCAAACCTCTATATCATTCAGTGGTAGAATTTTTTTTCGTTGATAAGTGAAATATTGGGCTTATGGCGTATGAATAAAGACTATACACATTTGCGCAAAGTTATTTATTAATCGTAAACATGTCAGATGTGGCAGTAATTAGAATTTCCACCGTGGTGTATAGAGATCACTCAACGAAAGGAGGCCGATGGGTGAGCAGGACCTGTAGATAGGTGGCGGAGAAATTTTGAAAATATCTCCGGGTCTCCGGCAGTCGCAATGGGTCGCCATTAATTAAACATAGACCATAATAGTTGCAATATTGGATCGTGCGCTTCGAGTCGTAGTTTCGCAATTAGTTATTAACGTTTCTGTATCTCTCCTCACATAAGTTGAGAGACAAACGCTTTGTTGCGGTCGTTAATTATGTATTAATTAAAATTTTGATGAATCACCCCCAATTGTGTCATACTTCAGCGTGCCCGGTTTCGTTATTAGAAATTTATCCTTTGTCTCGATTTTACAATATTCATCAATGTCTTCCTCGTAAATTATAATCCCCGGCAAATTACGCCCTAGCTAAATGGCGGCTCTTGTGGCCGGTTATTTTATGAAGCGGAATATTTGCAGAAATCGATGGCTTTACTAATTACAAACGCCGTCTAATTAACGATGTATAGGAAATTGTTCTGCAATACTTTGAAGTACTACGGCGGCGAGGAGCGCGCGAGGGAGGCTTTGAATTACTACCGATGATGGATTTAATTAATTAACAGCTTTACTAATTAACTTTATTCCCGGAAAATTTTTAAACGTAAATTCCATAACTCCATATTTACGACGCTGTATTCTCGACTGTTTCCTCTGCTGACTAAACCACCCACTTTGTTTAAGACGTTCAAGAAGATACAGGGTGTCGTATTACGAATTGTAGCAATCTATATATGGAAAATTATTCAAAATTTGAAAATCTAATAGTACAGTGGTACCCCCGTATCCGCTGACTCCGTATCCGCGATTTCATTTATCCGCGGTACGATAGCGCGCGAAATTCAAAGCAAGGACATTGTAAAATATTTTTAAATGGCTTCTAAACCGAAAAGAAAAATAAAAAATTATTGATATGATTGAAATAGATATCTACGTTAAGTATCGAAAAAGATGCTAGTTTTTACGCTGCACTCCAAAACTGCAAAAGTTGCAGCTGCAATACGTAATAAGGTGTTAGCTAAAGTAGAAAGAGCCTTGAATATGTGGGTGGAGGACATGACAATAAAAAAAACGTTCAATCTGTATCAGGACATGCAGTCCAAGATGAAATAGAAAAGGAAAGAAAGTCATTCACAGCAAGTATGGGGTGGCTGTATAGATTTAAAATCAAAAGAACGTAAAGTTTACGCAGGAACCTAGCTCGGATGATAATATAGTTGTTGCCTCGTTTCCATGGACATTTAAACAAATTATTGCTGGAAAAAGTTATCATCCTAAGCAAGTATTTAATTGTGATGAAACCAGCTTTATGTGAAAAAAAACCCCAGCGGACTTACGATCCTAAGACTGGGACGAAAGCACCAGGCTTTAAAACAACTCAGGACAGGCTGACTTTGGTACTTTGTGTACAGCTGGTTCCATGATTAAACCTGGACTTGTTTACCGAGCACATAATTCCGTGCTTTTAAAAACATTGATAAAAATTGTCTACCTGTTTTTTGGCAATCAACTCTATTCTGCCGAGACAGTCCATGGCAATGTGGTGCAGCATCTGGGAGTCGCCATTTATATTTCCAGAGTCCTGCAATGGTTAGTCCTTATTCTATTCAGTACTGTTTCCTTTACGTGGAGGCTCAATTACGGAGGCCGCTCTGCAAGATCTAATATCGTGTGTACAAAAATATATGCGTGGGTTTGTTTCTACCCATTCCTCCATCCATGCATCAGCAATATTGAAATGTTAATCGATGAGTTGCTGACCAAACCTACAGAGAGGTTTCCGCGACTTCAATCTGAGAATAGTGTGTGAATAGTCATGGTGAATAGGAAGCTGGTTATTACCACAGCATTTAGCCATTCCTTCTTGAGCGCCAATTTGTGTCGTAAAACGGTGGGTGAAATATTGACTAGTACCGGTAACCACTGTAGAGGGGTGGATTTTATGGTACCAGATACTATTCTCATCGTTTCATTGCGCTGGGTGTCGATGACGCTGTTGACAATAGGCAACGATCCTGAGCATCGTGTATCACTACTAACAGAAAACGAAAATGTTCAAGTGGCGTTCTTGCTATATAATACGATCTCATTGCTTCAGCTACAGATATCATTAGATGCTTTAAAGGCTCGGCAGGTTTTCGAAGTGCTTTTCACGATGGTTAAAGATTCTTCTGATATTGGGCTCATGGAATGGTAGGAGTTGTGGAACGAATGGAAACCAGTTGTTGGAAGAATTTGAGGATTGATATCGTCCGTAGTTCTGAAGACGCCCCAAATACTGATGCAGAGCTCACAATGGATAACTAATTTACGACACCAAATAGGTGGAGAAGGATTTAACGATATCACTGTAGAAAAAATGAATGATTACATAGACGAACGGCGTCAGGTGTTTACCAACGAGAAATTGGAAGATCTTGTCAAATCTTCCCCAGAAGGGAGCGACCCTTACTACTTTAATGAGTAAAGAACGCTAGATACGTATTCCGGCAACTAAGTTGCCATCCTCAGTAGAAACTACAAAGGAAAGAAATATTAGACGTAGTATCCCGGAAGATGTGCGCTACAGCAGATGAGTTAGTTAGTTAGTTTGTAATTTTTGTAGTAGTTTGTTTCAGTTTCTTTATTATTATATATTGCAGTCTTCACAAGTGATTGCGAGCGGTGGGAGTAAGCTCGCGCAACAATAGGCAAGTATCAAGGGATTTACCATTGCTTTTGCATATATTATTGCAGCTAAGTGCGCATTATCCTTTTAAAGTGAACTACCCCTACCCCTACCCCTCACCATCACTCGCGGCGACCGCTATACCTATCTATACGTTGAGTGATGAGGTTAGTATTAAGATTACTTTCGCTTACCCGAGTGATATTCATTACGATTATATAATCAATAGACCGATAGTAATAAATTGCTATACCTATCGTTTACATTGAATTAATATTGAACATACAATTATTGTAAGTAATATTTGGAACATTGTTAACTGTCGATGAGCTTGAACTAGCTATATAGTAGTGCACGGGAGGTTTTTTTTTCTCATTTTTTCGACGATGTTAAGATGATGTTCGTTGTTTAGCTTTAGGTATGGCTTGAGAGACTCACTTGAAGACTGGCCAGTAATTTGAATAACCTCTTGCAAGTTGGCTCCAGGTTTTGTCAAATTGCTTACAGCGGAAGAACGATTAGAATGATTTGTTGTTTTTACATTCTTGATATCAATCCCAATACTTTGCGGCCTAGACGTGTCCACTTACTGAGTTGCTCCATTGGACAATTTTTGTACAAAATGTCTGTCTTCTTCCAATCTGGAGTTAAGGACAATCGACTCGTTTTGATATTTGGTGTTCCTTTGCTTAACAACTTCTATAGTAAACGCACTGGATACTTGTCTTGACATTGTTTGTTCGATGTTAACCATTTAGATGCCGCGGTATGTTTTTCTACGCCCTGTGTAGTTTTGGAGAATATGGTGTTGTATTCAATTCCTGTAAGTTCACCATAAATGTTGACTTCGTTCTTGAAGAATTGGACTAGGCAGAAGGTTGCTGCGTTGTCACGTCACGCTAGTTCGACGGCAGAAATATGGTAGAACTTGTAAGCCGTCCGGTGGGTTTTCGTCATAGTTTTCCACAATCTTGCTGATTTCTTCACTTATCAGACCTGCAGAACTAGATTTTATTTTCTCTGGAAGCGCTCGCAGCTCTCTTCTTTAGGCCGCACGTGCCTTTCTGGCATCCTCAAAAACCATGTCTTTGAATGGGTCTATTTTCCGATTATAATCTTCGCAGTACTTTTTTTGGAGAAATTTTGCGAAAATATTCCAAATCATCTTTACAACGCCCTCCTTACAATCGGTGCCATCAGCGCGTTTCATGTTGAAAGCCCAGTCTATGGTAATACCTGCCAAGTGTTCGTTCGAAGCCTACTCAAGAAATTAATATTTTCGCTTTTCACAAAATGTCAAAAACTGCTTCCAAATGCATTTGTGAGTTTTCGCCATGTTCGCAGGCTTTGGAGATTCAATTGCTTCGCTTATTTCTAAACCTGGAGCTTTTCCGAAGCGACTCATTCCGATTTTAATTGACATTTGTTAATAAATACCAATAAATACAAAACTTTGTTGTTATGACAGTTATTAGATCATGGCTCTAGATTTTAATTATTATTAATTGTTTTTGCTTGGTTGCACTCACCGTAAAACCGAAATGATTAAACACATCGGCAAGGGTATATCCGTTTATCTATACATGGTAACTATGTAAAATTTGTGATTGCTATTGGCCAACTTTATGATGAATTATATAATCTATGCAAAATATCACCATAAAAGAATTAGAGTGTTGTCCCCACTTATAGTTTTATCAATTTTCATATGCTGTATTGCTGCATTATCTATCTCTTGAAAGCACTGGTTTCCCTGTGCTCTTATCCTGTCCGAGCAACCGATTGCAAGCCGAAACTAACTAGGTATGTACGCTGCTCCTTGCCATTAGCACAACCGAGTCGAACAAAACAGCACGTTAAATATGGATTTCCTCTAATAGTCGTCTAACGCGAAACAAAGAAATACTTTAGTTTCTGCTAATGGAATGACGCATTAGTTTGGACTAATGTTTCGACAGAGAGCTTTTATTATAGGGCTGCTACTGCACGCTCGTATCAGACATCTACAGGCGCATATTGCGTAAATGAATACATATGCGTTTCTGAATGCGTGTTGACGGGCTTCCATTATGCTCTTTGGCTAAATGTTGTTGGAAATTTTGTTGCTGATGCTTATAGAAAAGGCTTATTAGAATAATGAATGTTGAAGCTGTAACTATTTAAGAGGTACTTTTATTTTTCGCGATCTTGAACTTGCAAAATCAATGTGTTTATATTTACCATAAATATGAATAATAGTACAATAACATGTTTTTCCAACTTTAAACACTAATCAGTCAATATTATGCATTTTAGTTAAACTCAACAACACGTTTTAAAACGAACCAAGTTAACTTATATAGATTAAGGGGATACCATTTATCTACACTAGTAGCTATTCACCGTGATTTCACTTCGATATACGTCGCCTGTCGAGATCTTCTCGAATATTTAAACGAGGCAAACAGAAAATTGGCGTTTCCTGTAAACCAATCCCCGATATCGAGATCGAGCTTAAAGGAAGCAAGCGAGGCAAAACACGATCGGGACTCTCCTTCGGTGAGGATTTATTCGCCCGCAAAGAAATAGTTTTGAAGTGAATTGCGGCGAATGGAATAAATAACTCGTTATTTCTGTCACTTATGCTTATGAGAGCGCCTTAAGCGGTCTCGAAAACATTTCCTGCGGACTCTCGTCTCGTGAATTCACTCTCGTCGTTGATTCGTGCGCACGTGCATCGCTTTTTCTGTGAGTTAAGAAATGTGGTGTACGTTCTACGCTTCAATTAAACCTATTTGCTGGGTAAATGTGCGTCATGTTTATTATTTCTTAAGAGGAGTCAAGGAATATCAAAAGTAGGGTTTTTTTTGCAAGAAATGTCAAATAATCTCAGCTCACTAGAGATATTTTGCGAAATAACCCGTTTTTTTACCAACCCACTCTGAGATTTATACCTCCCCCCTTACCACTACAGCACAATCTCGCGACCATATGCTATAGAGAGTAAAAATCTCAATTAGGGAGACGTACGTTTTATGTCATCCGTTTTTGTGTAGGTGAGGGTACAAACATATTGGAGAAGTTCTGCATGCCACGCATCTCGACGTCCACATCACCTTGCGGTGATGAAGAATCAATCCAATAGAAACCTTTGCGAGAAAACATAATGAAGTTGTTCACATTGCCGCACCGCTCGCTTGGATCAGGAACAAAACTCCCACGGGAATATATAGTTTGCATATATAAGTACCACCATGAAATCAAAGTTCAGCTTTAATAAGAGCCAAAGTACAGTCAAAGACGATTAGAATACCCATTTACAGTATATTTATTGTCTAGTTTGCTGATTCTGCCAAGCCAGATTTGTTGTTGGCACCTTCGTATTTTTTCATTATTGTATTCATATTGTATTTTATTGTATTCATTGGTTAGTAAATGATATCTTACAGAAAATACATAATGGTCTAGACAGTTTTGTTCCGACCTCATTGAGGAGATAAGAAGTCATTAGAGACAGCTTTGATGGAGTTACTATATTTACAAAACTACTACGCATGTTAGCGCCTATCTTTGCTAGTTATCTGAATATCACGTTGCACTTATTCTCTATATAAATTTAAGTTAAAAATACCCCTTACCACCTTATTGAGTAAAGAACTCTGTATACGTATTTCGGCAACTAAGTTGCCATCCTCAGCAAAAAACCACAAAGGATGACATTAATTTCCTTTGTGGTTTTTTGCGGAGCACTCCGAGAGCAATCCAACTCTTAGAACGCCACTATTAACATTAATTTTTCCCGCTCCTAACCTCTATCGCATATACTACTTAATCGTTAATACTTAATGTAACTAATTTTACCGACACCATAGACAACTGACAGATCGTTGGCGGACCGATCGTTGCCGATCATTGTACGATGTTTTACGTATCTGTTTATGCCTGTTAAATTCATAATCCAGAATATATTGCTTGTCTTTCATTGTAACAATAGATATAGCAGTATATATATTCATAGGATTCCCTAGAATAAATTATATGGCAGGCTTCAACAAATTTATAAGGAATTCAGGATTCTTATTTTTGAGGTTATTGATTTAGGTAATGCATGTTTACCCGTAATAGATAATAGCATGGTTGTATTTGTATATACTTTGTATTTTCATAATCGCAAATATATTAACCCTTGCTTGTCGTTTATCGTTACAATGTTTACTCATTGTATTTAATTTTTACTGACCCCCTTGACAATTAATAGATTATTAATAAGCTGATCGTTGCACAATGATGAACGATTAAGTAGTATATAAGATAGAGGTTAAGAGCGGGAAAAATTAATGTTAATAGTTGCGTTGTAAAAGTTGGATTGCTCTCTGAGTGCAACGTCTGACATTAATTTCCTTTGTGGTTTTCTGCTGAGGATTGCAACTTAGTTGCCGAAATACGTATACAGAGTTATTTGCTCAACAAGGTGGTAAGGTGCATTTTTAACTTGAATTTTTTGTAAGCCACCGTATCCTATACCTACACTATTCTCTATTAATCGTACATTTTTTCCATCCATTCTTTATAGTCGTCCTTCCTCTCCTATGAACTATATTTGTCCAACTTCTCAGATTTTCTAATCCTAATTTGAGTAATTCCTTTTTGTGTCTTCTTCCCTACATCTAAAACCTTAACAAATTTACATCGAGTATGTCTCTGGGTAATCAACAATGAAATATATGAAATATATTAGGGATAAACGTAACAAGTGCATCAAAGAAACTCAAGAACATGAAGAACATTACCCGCTACCGCTTGGGGACTGAGGATGTGGATGACCATCTATAAAGAATTCGATTTTAACGCTGGGATGACAGTACTTGATAACTATTCCACTAATAGATTTGGTGATATACTTCATCGTAGGATAATTTTCGCTAGTAGATTTCTGAAAATTCGTGGAGTCTGGGCATAAAATACATATTTAGAGTTATAATCAAATTGTATGTTATCAAATAACAAAGCTGCTGTAGTTAATGAAGAATAACATGAAGATGGAGAATGCGAAGTTTTCGAATTCGACAGGTTTAGGAATGTTCTAATGCGAAAGCATGATACGGTATTTCGAAAATATACATTTGCAGCATATATGCCTGAAAGAAAGAATGCGTTTGTTTAAAAATCAGCAGAACAAAACTTTCAATAAACTGAATTTGAATAACTATTATTACTTATTTTTTGTTGTATGGACAGCGTAGCTAAGATATTTCTGCTTAATCACTTCATAAAAATAACAATATTTAATATTTCGCCAAGATTAATCTTTAGTTAATTCGTAAGTCTAACATTTTCATGTGTTTCGTGGATAATTACTGTGAAAGGCTTGAAGAGGGAAAGAGACACGGTGGTGTTGCACTACGAGAGATGGGGCGTAGACGATAGAGATAGAATGACAACGGAGAAAGAGTAGAACGCAGTCTGCGGGCGAGAGAGAGGGCGATAGCGAAACGTTTTACCTAATGGCCTTTCATTAAGGCAGGAATGCTTTGTGCATATGTGATGTCCACGCTGATTGTGTATAGTCTGGACAATGTCCCCGTCGCGGATAATTTAATGCTCTATAGTGTATTTAATTACTAGGACCGCCTTTTGATCTGACGGAACCGGACGTTGTCCGGACTCTGAAGCACCACCGGTGCCAACCTTAGAAATTGCATTCGGATACTTCTCTCCTATCCGCCTTCCAGGAAAAGGTATGCTCTCTAATTGAATCCGCTTTGTGGCATTAATTTGAATTTTATACTGGGTAACTCATTTATGAATTATGGAGGCCCCGGCCGGTAGCCCCCGATGACCAACGTGTTTTAATTAACAAGTAATTATTAAATGCTTTGCATGCTGTCGTCGCTGTAGCGACGAAACGAAATTCCTTAAAATTATTGCTTTTCATAAGGTAATGCGCTCACGATCGTTATTGTTGCTGCTACTGTGTATTGCCACGTACAGTGGCGTTGATAGGAAATAGACGTACCAAGTGTAATTTTCATTTATCAAGGAAGAATTTTTTTATTAAACAAAATAGCAAATAGTGCTAGAGTTTAATAACAGAAAGCGCCAAAACCAATTTTTCTTTTCTGAAACAACAATATTGTAACTATCCAATACCTTCTTCCATCGTGTAATTGAGACAGTGACTTGAAATAGTAAGTAGAAGTAAATCCACTACACAAAATAAATAAATCAAGATATGTGGTGCAATGAGTAAAATGTGACTTCCGGTTAATCCCAATGTCAAAACGTGACAGAACTGGGCAGATGATTTTAAATTTCTTTGCCAAATCGTCGAATCGGCTGTACATTATTACTTCCGGTTCTATTATTTGGGTTTATGACAGTTAGAATGCATATTTTGATGAAAACAGTAAAATATAAAAAAAACTTTATTTAAATTTAGGAATCAGTGAAAAAGCCCATAATTTTATTTATTGCTACTCAATATTAACGTAATTTATTTCCAACATTTATTTAGGAATTGGGGTATTATAAAATTTATTAAATTTAAAGTAAAATATATACTTAATCCTTTAAATAATAGTTTCCACTTTTGTAACAAAAATAGCTAGAATCATACAATCCCCATATAATACAATAATATTTAAGAAAGGAATAAGTTACACACACATATGTCTCGTTTGAACTTTTAGTCAGTCGATGAACCAGTTTGATTTTCAGATGATGACGAATATATTACATGAATAATAAGTTCTTCAATATCATCTTGCAAATTATCCACTATCCATATTTCGTTTTCAATGTTTTTTTACACGTTTGATGTATTTTTCCAAATTATCAACTGTTGCAGTGCTACATGCTTTTCGAATTAATTCCTCCATATCTTTTACCTTAAATGTGGTATTATTTATGTTTATACGGATTTTAACTTGTGCCCATACCATTTCAATGGGATTTAACTCGCAATGGTAAGGTGCTAATTGAAGAACTTCATGATCTTTTTCTTTTGCAAGTTCGTCAATCCTGCTTTTATCAGACTGCGGTTTCATTTGTGACACGCAAAACTGGAATTGCCTTTTTAACATACCGTTAGCGATTGGTAATTGTTTCTCACGGAGCCAATCAATGATATGGTTTTTTCTCCATGCTGCCGTAGGAAGTTTTTCAAATTTTCTACAGTGATAGGAAGCATTATCAAGAACAATCACGGCACTTCTGCGATTTTATTTACTGCATGCCCTGTATCCACTCATGATTCATCAGTATATATTACAGTTCGACCTGAAATAATTAAGGTTACAGAAATGTCAAATAGCAAGAACTAAATTGTACTTTCTTCTGTAAACTTCTTGATCTCTCGTAAGTATTTGTGCCTCCACCGAATAATGTCGTCTCGTTCGATGAGTATACTTTTACGGCCTACTTTTTTATATTCGAGACCCATATCGTGTAACAATCTATGTAAAGTTGCTCGACTGAAGTTAGGGAGATCATCATCAGTATTGACAGCAGTAAGAATTGCGTTTAATGTAGGTGGCATATCCTGTATAAAAAGAACTATGCACTTTACGTGGAATAGGTCTTGCGTGTTCTCATTATATGTTTGTAATCGATCATTTAGTTGTAGGCCTTTCCTTTTCTTGGGATTTTTTGGACTTGATAATGAACCAGTTTGTTGCTCGTGTTTTATATTATATATTGTACTCTCTGAGCAACCCAAAGCTTTACTTGCTTCTTGAACGGCAACACTCACATTCATAGTTTTATTTGCAATAATTTAAAACATTTGCAATCATGTACTTCTCCTTCAGGCTAAATTTTTCTCCCTTACGTCGTTTTCTCCCTACAGGCTTTATTAATGCAGTGAAAACTGTAATTAAATGAAAAAGATGGAAGCGTTCTGAAAGGAACGATTTGTACAACTATATATAAACAAATTAACGTGGTTGAAGTATTTTAAAACTACGACGATAACGATTGACAACAGTTGACGCCAATAGACATTTAGATAAGTACTTTGCCGACGCCGACATATGTAAATAAGTTGCAATCGGAAATGAAGATAGCGCTAATGATAACAACTAAGGATAGTAAGAGATAAAAGTTGCTATTGTATCCCATACTGCATACGGAGCTTGAGACGATCTATAAATGTGGTAGGATATTTGCATAACATTTTAAGAAACAGAAATTGGGTATGCTACGTGCCTATTGTTCTTTCATTCTTGCTCTGGAATCTTTATAATATCCCTCTTCTTTTAATTACAATTATTAAATTTTCATTATTACCTAGCAAAATAAGCTAATTGCCTAAAAGCCATTGCGAGTGTAATTTACGTGTTATGCTACTACCAGGAAATTTATTGCCGCTTGTTCTCTTCTTATTAAAATTACAAATTTTAGTTGAATTGCTATACCGTAAAATTTTAGTTATTTATGTGCCTAGTTAATTTGTTTTCTTCGCCAGCTTCCAAAACAACCGTTTCTGGCGTGTTTAATGACTAAGCCCTCCCAATATTTTATCCAAGCATGAAGGAGATGGAGGAATTATTAAAATCCGGTGTGTTCTTTGTTTGCTTTTGTTTCTAAGGTTGCATTGTTAATGCGTTTATTGTTGTATAAAAGGATCACCGCTTATTGTTTAATTGTGACTAAGCGCTGGCAGATACGTTGTAAGTTTCATTAATAATGCATGGTTATTATTCATTATGTAGCCTTCAATTCTATACAACCGAGAACGATTGCAACATTAAAAAAGTAGTGTAACCTACATTCCGCACAATAACGTCAATATCTCTTCACAATCCTAGAAATTAAAGTCTTACAGTTACATACATGCAACAGTCATTTCATTTGTATGCAACAGAAGATTCAATCGTGATTTACTGCTTCTGACATCGTCGACTACTAATGTGGAATGTTTAACCTTCTCTCGCATTTCTATTTTATTTTTCGTGCGGACACGAAGTTCGGAATTTTGAGGTGCCCACGTTGAGATTAACAAAAGAATGACTGCGAGTGAAAAACTCTTTAAGAGGCGGCCGACCGACTTGCCGTCGTTCACTGAAATTGCATTAAGAAAATAAAATTATCGATTCGCGGAAATTAGTTGAAGAAGGCGACTGGAAAAGAGGAGGCTAGGAAGAAACCCTTCCTCTCCGACGCGAAGTATTCTCGGAAGAGTGTAATTTATAAATTGAATTAAGCTGGAATTGTAAGTCTTATTGTCGTACCGTAAAAACAGTCTTTAATGTGTATTAAATGCAGCGAAAGATTGTATTATTGGGTAAACGTTTCGAAATAGGGCGATCCGTTTTAATAGAAGATAGAAGATACGGTGGCTGCGCTGTATGGTCTGTTTCATTAAATTTCCGATTTCTGGTTGGGGTGTATGAGAAAAATTTATAGTACGTCTGATCATAGAAATTGCAATATCTGCTGTCCTTTTCGAGTATAGAATGGCTAAATTATGTATTGAATTTTGGTAGTGTTTAAATATCGATTACTGGTAATATTAAATACATACATACTTAGATCATATATATTTTCTTGGCTAACGTACCGTTGATAACTTCTTTATATACATATATAATAATTGCCTATTTATTTGTCTTTTATGTGTTTTCGTCCAACACCCAATTAAAAAAATTTATTTAATTTTGACATTCTAGCACGATTTATCTATCAGTCGTGAACTGTAAACACGTTTCTTACAACTATTAGAAAATATAAATATAAAGAAGGTATTTAATTCAAATCAAAAATCTAGGATACATTTTTTTAGCTGTTTTAAATTGGAAAATGGATGTGTTATTCGATTGAGATCGTAATTTTGTTCTTTCGTTTACATCAAATAGACTTTTTTTTTGTATTTTTAAGTAAATTTAGGAAATATAAAAATAGAAATTCTATTATATCAGGTAAGAATTGAGCATGGCTTACAAAAATGTGTGGTGAAAAAAGAAACTTATTAATAGAAAATTTACAAGAGTCGGTCTCCTATTTCAGTATTTATATAGATTGGTTTCTGAATCTCTCTGTAAAGAAATAATGCTCTGCCCCCAGCTTTTTTTCAGGTCCAGTGCCGATTAGAGTTTCAATTTTATTATATTAACTTTTTCTCTAATGAGACATATACATACAGGGTGACGCATTAGTGTGGCGAAGCTCGATATATCCCATATTGGATATTAAAAAAAGTTATTTACGAAAATTGTAGACATTAACACTTTAAAATTATTTTCAAATATAATGTTCCATATCAGCACCCTATATATTATTTCAGGTTTATATTAAGCTCATGCCTCATACCTCCAATATACAATTCCATTGCATTATACAGCCTGTTTCAGAAGTTATGGTCAATTTTATATGCAAATCACTGTGAGTTCGAGGTCTTGTATACCGCAAATGACATTCTGAAATTTTTCTTTTACAAGCATAGATTTTTTATGCTGGCCCGCTTTTATAGCAAAGTGTCATTTTTTCTAAATTCTCAAAACTGAATACAGCGCGAGTCAAAACTCAGACACATTAATTTCTCAATTATTTTAGATGGATCAGCCTGTATTTTATATCATAAAAGGAAAGAATTCATTTTTATTATACCTAAAGTCATTAATTTCTAAGTTATTTTAAAGTATTTTTGAAAAGTGATATTTTTTGAAATTATTGTAAAGAACAAGTTAGTCTTGGAAAAATGATATTTAATGTTTAATACAACTACAAAATACAAATATCTATAACATACACTAATGATTCACATTTAATTAATTAATCCAACTGTTTACAATGTTGTTCTATAATAAATGTTCAAAATATCCACCTATACAACACTGCAGTTGTTCTTCAAGCGATTGTCTTATATTTCTTAATTAATACTCGAGAATGCTTCTCTTATTCTGTTTTTCATATCACCTCGTGTAGTTAGCGCTGTTTGCTATACAAAGGTTTTTCTTACATATGACCGCATGAACAAATCAATTTTAGTGTCACTCAATTGGTTCCCCTCTCCTTGTCCATGTTTCAAGGAAATATTCGTGTATTAACTTAGTGTGAAGTAATGAAGCTCAATTGTGCAGATACCACATAGTTTGACGAACATTTAGGGGAACATTTTCCAATAACAACGGTAAATGATTTTCTAAAAAGTCTTAATAACCTAGACCATTCACTCCTGCTTCCAAAAAATGTGGTCCAATTACAAAATTTCCTATAATAGCAACGAAGACTTAAGACTGTCTTACTGTCATTTTTCCACGATTAACTCGTTATATTATAAATAATTTCTAAAAGTCTCATTTTTATACAAAGACTTTAAAATATCTTAGAAATCAATGACTTTAGATAGAGAGCGCTGAATAAAAATGAAAGTACTGGGTTACTTAATTACCAATGATTCAGTAACTAAACTATTCTTTCTTTTTATGATATAAAATACAGGGTGATCCATTTAAATAATTGAGAAATTAATGTATTTGAGTTTTGACTCGTCCTGTATTCAGTTTTGACAATTTTGAAAAAATGTCACTTTGTTATAAAAGTAGGCCAATATAAAAAATCAAAAATCTATGCTTGCAAAGGAAAAATTCAGACTGTGTAGTTTGCAGAATACAAAACCTTGAACTTACATTTGCATTGCAGATGCATTTAAAAGGGACTATTTATCTAAATTTAAGACATTTGGTCGTAACTGTAAATAAGATTTTGCATGGGAAAAATAGATTTCAAAGTTTGCAGCTCATTAGCGACTTAGAAAAACAAGATAACTAACCTTCTATCTATTCAATTAAGGCCATATATTTCTCCCGGCTTTCTGATTAGAAGAAACATTACAATTCATGGAGTTTCTACCGACAAATTACATTAGATATATAAAATTCTTCTTATTGCGACGATATTCCAATTGCATTTACAAATTAAACTTTTACATTACAACTACACACGGATATGCGTGTATGTATATACATGTACGAGCAGGATTTCCGGAGCGAACACGAGAGAAACCAGCGAAAAGGGGAGAGAGAAAGAGAAAGAGATGGCGAACGCCAGTTTAATATATTAAATTGCAGATTTAAACACATTCCCTTAAATTAATAGTGTTGGAGGTTCGTGTGATGCCCTGTGCCGTTGCCTCCGCCCCCAGGATCGCCCGCTTACCGCTGCTATCGCCGGGCCGCCACCTACAACATCACTGCAGCTAATTAAAAGAAGCGAGACAGAGTGAGAAATTTCATTAATGGCTACGGTTTTCTTTGTCGACGTCGGTCGCGTCCGGATCGCCCGGAGTGAGAGAGCGGCACTCCGAAATCGCCCCGTCGAATTAACGAAACGCCAGACGCCGAAAACAAGTTAATTGCAAAATATCGACATCTGTTTTTGTTTTCAAAGGAGAAAAATTTAATTTCATTGCCACGCACTAACGTGTTCCGGTATTACGGTATAGTCCCGGGATCAAAGTCCCCAGTTAATTTAATAATTCAATGTACAGGGTGTTTATATAAACTTATTATACAAGGTGTCTTATAATAAAGAAGACGAGTCAGACTTCAAGAAGATCCATCCTTCTACCAAAAAATTTTATGGTCAGATGAGTGTGGTTTTTCCAATAACTATACGTTTAACTGAAACAGTCATCGTTATTGGGTTCAGGAAAATATGCATGTAACGGTGGAAGGCCATTTTCAGCACAGATTTTCTGTAAATGTCTGGTGCAGCATTTTACACAATACACTCACTGAGCCTATTTTTATTGATGGTAAACTAGACCAGGGAAATCTGCGCGAAGATCTGGAATTTTTTTTTTTGAAGAGTTACCTCTTAATAAGTTTCGGAATGTGATATTTCAGCAGGATGGTGGTACCCTTATGAATAGGGGGTATTTAACCAGAAGATTTGGCGATTCTAGGATTGGAACATATGGACCCATTCCAAACCGAATCTAGTGCGCCAGACATAACTGCAATGGGCACTTTTCTTTGGGGATATCTTTAAGATCAAGTTTATGTAACGCCTCCAGAAGATGAGATCCACTTAAGAAATAAAATTCCTCTGGCTTGCCAGAGAGTTCCTGCCGAAATGTTATCCAATGCAACATATGGGGTTACGCAAAGATGCCGCCAATGTTTAGCACAAAATGGAGCACAATTTTCAATTATTAAAATCGGTCTATAAATAAAGGCGCTACGGATGGACTAGTATTTTTTTAAAGACATCCTGTATATTGGTAGAAATTGTAGTCGCATTTTTTTAAATTGTCAGAAACTCTCCACATATCATTGCTAAAATTGAATTTTTTTCGTTGCAACCAAGACACTTGGGTATATGTACTTTACAATTTAGCAACACGTTGAGGCTGTCCCTTTTCTGCATAACGACATTGCTAATGCATTTAATACTTCGAATATCTACCAGAATTTTTGTTGAATATATCGTGTTTATTACGTTAATGCTGCTTCAGTTACAATTTTATAAATAAGCAATAATGCGACAGAGGTAGACTTTCATCATTTTAACACAAAGGGCAAAAACCTGGGCCTTTCCCTTTGCTTTACGTTATTACGATAATATTGTCATACATACAAATCGTATTTGGAGTACTTTGATGGTGTCTTAAAATATATATGCTTCAACATCACTTCATTTCTTATCGCTAATTGCCATAAAACCTAATTGTGGAGGTATGCCCTTTATATCATTTCAATTAAAAAAACCTTTACTTGATAAAATTAGTAATATATACTAGTTTCGATAAGGACTAAAATAAAACTCGGTAATTGTGCGTTTTAATGCTCCCATTTTGAATGGATTCCGACACATGCGCAGAAGGTGCCCAAAAATAGGTAACGTTGTCATTGTATATTATTACTGGTCAGCGCCGTAAGCGGTATGAATGGAAATTACATATATATTTCAATTTTTCATCAACATTCAAGTAAGGTTATATTTTATCAATAGTACGACAGGCACAGAAAAACGTTAAAATTAGGCGACTGATCTCATTTTATTATGTTATTTTGAATTAGTCTAATTATAATGTTGTTCATATTGTTGTTAAATTACATTTTTGCTGGTTTGAGTATTATTACTGTTAAAATATTTTTTCTTCAGTTTTAGTTTATTTATTTAATTTACCATATCTGGCAGAGTTGGTATAGTATTGGCAGTAATCTTAGCTTAGAACCAAATTATGAAAGATCAGGAAATTAGGGCTGAGAGAGTTGTTTACGAGACATTTGTTTTAATGATAATTTAACATGTATTTATGCCAATGTCATTCGTGAAGAAAAACTCAACAAAGGTAAATAATACAAGATTATTTGCGAATAGTGTTGAACATAAGTTAACGTAATCCTCTTTGATAGCAATTTGAAGATTATAAAGCCAAATAAATCATTGAAAAAACACTGTTAATATGATTTATTTATGTATACTTTCAACAAAAGAAAATATTTCTGGAACTGGAAACACGGTTTATTGAAATTTATAGTTTGAGTAACACACCAGTAAATTATTACGTAAGCTTATAAGAAAGCAAATAAAAACAGTAGCAAAATGGGACAATCCCGTATGGTACCTTGAATAAACCATAAATTGGCATCTATTTAAATAATATAAATACTACTGTAATTTCTGTAGATATTTTCAAATTTTAATTTATTGTTTATGTAATTTGTTGTATGTATAATTTACATTACAGTGAATTTAGTACGTTTGAAAGAAAAAACATCAGTGCCAATGTGTGAAGTAATAAATGTTTTGTTTTAAATGTGTATTGTTTCCCTTCGAAGGAAATACAGGAAGGAGAATAATTTTTTAATAAAATGTTGTGTCTTGTTCACAATAAGTGTTTATCCTGAAACAATGAAATAGTTGCTAAAACTAGTTTACAACAAAGAACTTTTTTTATATTACACGGTTATCTGAAGACAGTTCTTTAATATTTTTTCCTAACCGTATTATGTAACAGAAAGTATCTTACACATTTATAAAAATTTAAGTCGTGAAAAATATGAAGTGTATTAAACGTGATAAAGTTTATTATTAATTCATCCTGAATATAAAAATATAAGGTTCTTTACTAACTTTTAGCAATAAGATTATAAAAAAGCCAATGACGGGTTTTTAAATTCAAATTAATTCTGTTAAATGGGTCTACAAGTATTAAACGAAATCTGACAACATGGTCCACCGTTGCGCATGTGTATTAAATGCCCGCGAACAGCTGGGATTTGGGAGGACTAAAGCGCACAATTACCTGAAACTCTTTCGGTAAGCGCACGTCTTCTCTTTCGGAACCTCGGTGATAAGCATTTTCACATAGCCACCCTTACAGTGGGAAGAAAAGACCCTAAAATGCAACACTCATCTCGCTCTTAACTTCGCTTCTCAGGACACGATTTCTCTTTGTCCATCGTTCGCGCCTGGGTCGCGTACATACATAATTTACAGCTGAGGTTGTCGCGGTTGAAACCACGGGCGAGAGCATGTCGGTGTTGGAGGGAATGGGTCAAGATCCGGCTAACTACCCGTTTAGCGGCTTCATGCATGTTTAATGTCATGCAGTCCCGCGGGCTCACTATATTCTTGGAGAGTTAATGGCCAGGAATTTCATTCAATTTGCGTTCGGATTAATTTATATTATATCCCAAAAGAGGGAACCCAAAAAAAAATGGGTTGATGGGTATAAATAAGACTTAACACATTATCCGGCTTTGTATGGCAGTAGTGTAAGTGTAATCTAATGATGAATTTCGTTACTTTAATCTAAATTTACGACTTCGTGAAGATTTGAGAGACGTTTCTGCGCTCCAGACTAATAAAAACTAATGATCTCCTATGGATTCCTATGTCAATGGTGGCGATTACGTCAATAAAGGAACGAAAAAGAAAAAAAATCAAGGGCCGATGTCGCTTCTGTCCAGACGGGATTTCGTCGCTAGTTTTATCCCGTTGCCCCTGGGGGAAAGCGGAGGAATTACGGATTGATTCGCAGTCGAATTCCGAGATCAACTCCGGCTTTTCACCAGGAAAACCGGATGGACCTTTATCTTCCTCTATAACAATATTTCAGGGATGAACGCGCTTCGAGATAATTGACGTGCGTTTCTCCCATTTCCCTCTAGGGGGGGATCTTCGAGGCAATTCAATGTAATCCTCGAACTAGAATTCTTGCGGACAAGTAAATTTTCGCGCTGATTGTTCTCTATTGGACCGCTTTTGTTTGTTATCGACAGGGATTTTGTTCTGACGTATTTGGCGGACGAACGTAGCATTTTGTAATCACCAACCTAATCCATTTTGTAGCTGATAAGCGTAGGTTTTGCATGGAGATAAGAGCAGATATGTTTATTTTTGGGAGCAATAATGATAATCCCCAAAATTTAATTTTATATAGAAAAAAACTGAATACAATGCAGTTTTTTCTCTAAATATAGTAACGATTCGGTTTACGCAACGTATCCACAAAAGACCTGCACCTGAACTTTTGGAGTAACAACAAAATAAAATAGGGAAAAACGCAAATAACGCTCGGCGTCGCGACGTAATCGCCTATCACATTGTAAAGCCGTCTGGCTACCGACCAACAGGTGGTCAGTTATTTTCGCCAGCCAAGGTTACCGACCGAATTCTCGGCGCGTATCAATTACCGAGGTGTTGGGCAAGTGGGGGATAGAGGAGAGGGGGGAGGGGTTTGAGTGAATTTGCCTATAGTTCACATCTGACGGGTTGAAATGCCTGAATAGTCTCATGTAGTTATGGGAGTGGATTCAAATACGATCCAGTATGTGACGCCAAAATTCGTGGGAGATTTTGATGTAGACATATGTTTGGGGCGATTGGTATGGTAGACAAGGTGTGTGTTTTGGCGGGCAGAGGTATATGTAGTTAATTCAGCATTTTTATCAGTACTATTCCTAAATATTGTCTGTGGTAGTAACTGCTTCCGTTTCCTCTCTAAAACGATTTTAAGGTATTTTTATAAATAGTTCATGCTTCTGTATTAAAAGATGTGAATGATAACTCACGTGGATCCAATAAAAGAACTGTTACACTCAACGTGTAACAGAAAATAATGCTTTTATTCTAAAATATTATTTTATGATGTTTCGTCACTATTTATTTAGGATAAGTTTGAGAATTGCTTTCCTGTAGATTTTAGTCAACATTCTTAATTTTTTTCCTTGAACTAAGCAATAAACCGGTTTACATATATTATCGAAAATTCCCGGGTAATAAACATCCTGGATCAGGTAGCGAAACGAAAACCCTCTTTGTTCGGGCATACAGAAGATATGCATTTTAGTTATTCGAATTTTAAATTATATTTAATCTTTATTTGTAAGTATAGTGTTGTCATTTATCATTTTAACTCCTATTTCTCTGGACGAATTCATACGTAATTAACCCGTGATTCAACACAGTCAAGCTTTGTTTTCACATAATATTTGTCGCCCTCTGACTGGTTGAACCCTTCGCCAGTCCAGGTAATTTTGCAAGTCTTTTTCGGGAGAAAATTCCCAAAGCAAGGGGAGTTCCCTTTCGACAGTTCCCTTCGGTAGTTCGTTCCTTGAGTTCGTTTCAGGTCATTCGCGAGACAAGTCTTTGTCTGGTCCACCGATCTCCACCGATCAGGACATTAACTTAGTTCCTCTCCGCCCGGCCAGGACACCCAATGTTCGTCTCTGTCCGCCCGCGACAAGACAACATCTCGTCTTCATCTGCCCAGATAAGACCCCGGAACTCACCTCTCCGTCCCTTCGAGACGGGAAAAAACCGTTCGTCTAGGTCCGATCACGACAAGGCGGTATTGTATTTTTGTATAAGTGTCATGTGGTACGTGTTAGGTGTTACCTTAACCCCTAAGTCAGCCACGTACTCACACATGGTCAAACAGCTAAGTATTTCAAATCGTATCGTTCGAAATTCTTTTATTCTAACTTTTTCACAACATCAACATCAGAGGTGACCTAATACCTACTGTCGCAACCGCGATTAACTTAGCGCGCATACCTTGTTCATTCATATCGTTTATTATTCATTATCTACTTCAATTTTTAAATTCATAACGTTTTTTTTAAAGAAATATACTTTTTTAGGGACACTTCTGATGTTTTACCGTATTTAGTTATCAGATTCCTCAACCTTTGTTTACAGATTACATTATAAATGATTACTTGATGTTAGGCATGTTTTATCGCGCTTGTGTTTTATTATTTCACACATAAGTAATACTAATTCAAACCGAAATTATTTAAAGCATTTTCCTCAACAATCATCTCATTTTTTTCCATAAACAAACATCAATCCACTCACCAATCATCTTTTTTCAGTAATTGTGGCACTACTACGACTACTAGGGCTAAAATCATTTATTATTGTTGATTGATTGTGAAGTCTTATCATTTGTAATAGAACAAAATTGCGAATTATTCTCAAAAAAAAAAACCGGGTACCCCATACCCCTATTTTTTTGAATTTTTTTGGTTTTATTTTTCACTTGGTTTTTCTCTGTGATTGCTGAATACCTAGGAGTTTTTTTATGCTCATTGTATACTTTACACCCATTCAAAACTCTCTTGCGGATCACAGATTGCGATGACCCAAATCCCTGAATCTTCAATTTTAACTTTCTAACCTTACGACCTCTTCCAAAATTTGTCTTCTCACTTGCAAGTTTCCTTTATATGTTAGTATAAAGTATTTTGTTTTTTGTTCGTTGATAGTCAATCCCAGATTTCTACCATGTTGCTCTATAATAGTAAGTTTTTCTACAAGTTTGAGCTACTTACAATAGTCAGTCATCCGCCTAAGCAATTACTTGCGTATTTTTGTTTACTAGGATTCCTTGTATCTCGGCTTTCCTTAAAACAGGATCTAACATTAGGTTAAATAACACGGGAGAAAGTGTATCGTCTTGTTGCACTCCTAAATTTAATGGGAAACTTATGTTTCCTAGTCTAATTTCTGCTTTAGTATCCCTCAACGTACAATCAATCAGTCTCACTATAGTTCTCACAACGAAACAGCCGATTTTTGACAGCGACAATTTTAAAATCATACCAACACAACCAAATATAGCTTCACATTCAGCAAATGCATAGTAATGTCAAACCTAGTGACATTTCGCGTGCAGAGGATTTCTTCAATTAGAGCGTTATCAGTTGTATAGATAAGGTAAGTTGGCAACGCACCTACTTGGCGTTTGTTGTTTTGACGTTATATTAGGTGTTGATAGTTTTTGTAACCATATTTGTATATCTGTCAAGTCATATGATGTGCTTTGCAATGCTGTGGCAACCATGTCATAAAACGATGAAATGTCAAAAGTCGGTTGTTTAGTTGACATAACTATAACCTACTTGGTATTGTAATATTATACAGTTCTTAGATGATACTTGATCATTAGGTATTTTAAAATATTATATTCATTTTGTAATTCTGGTAACAATTTCTTCTTATAATCTTAATTATCTGTTCGGTTTTTGTATTTAGAACGACTGTATTTTTTCATATTAATTTCTGTAGGAAGTTTCCGAAATTTCAATTTAAGCAGTTTAACTTTTTATTCATTTTGTGTATTTACATATTTTTCATTAAAATTGTAATTTTGACGATATTTAACTTGTTGCTTTCCGTGGGTTTCAAGCTACATCTAGTGAATGTAACAAATGTTACAACTCAGACCCATGTCTGAGAACTTTTCATTTTCGTGGTTGGTTAAGGTTTTGACGAGTTGGTATAATTTGAAATACGTCAACTTGTTCTATTTAATAAACTGTGACTTTAGTAGTCATTGGAGTTTTATTTTGACCTCTTTATCAAGATCAAAATCCTTTTCCATATTGCATTTTGTGTGTGTGTGTGGTCTTTCTTCTTTTCTATTTTCGATTTTTTTATTTCCGTGTCCTGCGGCCTCTTTTCACGGTTTTTTCGTGTTATATCTGCTCCGACCAGACGCACTACAGACAAATTGCACCCGGAAATTATTTGCTCTCCCCTATTTCGCCCTCTTTTCCCTCAAAGCTTTCGGAACCGTGCGCTATTAAATTGCGATTCGAATCCCCGCGGGACCCGCACACATAGGCTGCAAAAAACCGCCGCGAACACGCACAGCACGTCCAGACAGCTTGTCGACGGGATCATTACAAATCGTAATTATCCGTTGGTGGTCTCCTGTGCCTCTAGCCCCGTACCACACCACCGCCACAACAGCCGCGACCCTCGCGTTTGTCTGTATGTGAGAGGCAGTGCATGTGCGAGGTGTGTTCGTTTGACGAGAACTCGATTTCAGTAGCCGTGAGGCATCGCCGCCGATCGAGCGTTGATGGGTGGCTGGTAGGTAGGGCGCGGGAGACCCAGAGGACTGAAGTTCATCGACGCGTGTCCAACCTGAGCTCGTTATTGCCAGATTACGCTTCATTAGTCGGGCGGATCAAAGTGGAGCGACAAATCGGGCCAACGCATAGACTAGAAAGACGGCTTTGCCTTAATAAAATGTAGCCGGAGGCGAAGAGAACGAAAGACAGATTCTCGCGTCCATGTTGGAAAGGAAGAATGTAGGTATGTATCTCGCTGATTTTGCAACACTGGTTTAGTCCACATTTAATATCTAACGCATTTGCTTGTGGCCTAGGGACTTTAACCAAAATGTTTAACGTTAATTTTTGGAAATGAGACGACATTTGATAAGCCACAAAATATTGTTGAATAAATTATATTTCTTTGGCTTCGCCTTCAGTTTTTGCTACTCATGTCATAAACTTTTCAGATCGTGCTAACCACATGTTCTATAATGGTTTTAAGTCTAACGAGTTTCCGTACACTTCTGGTATGGTTCAGGGCTCAAATCTAGGACCTTTACGATTCATATTATTTATAAATGATTTACTAACCTCTCTTCCATATTTTGCCTTGGGTTGTGTCGATGATCTTAAAGTGTTCACCAGTATTAATAATGAGACGATCTTTTATTATGGTAAAGAAGTCTTGAAATGATTGCAGACTGGGTCTGGTGAAATAAACTTCTTGGTGAATGTTAGTAGGTATTTTGTTAAGTCCTTTAAGTCAGACTCTTTTCATTTGCATACACACTGAATGGTCATATTTTAAGCCAAACTGATCTAATTAAAGCATTTCGCGTCACTTCTGATCCTGATTTAAGGTTTAATTAATCATGCAAAACATTTGCAACTACGCTTCTACGGCGCTGGGATTTATTATTTGACCTTCTAAAGAATTTTAAGAATCAGGACGTATACTTTGATTTTATATTATGTTGAATCCCTTTTATAACACTCAAAAGTGTCAAGTTGAACGAATTCAGAGTCGGTTAAATTTCTGACCTACAAGATGACTAGCGATATTCCGGACATATTGTTAAGAGCATCGAGATTGATACCGACTTTTACCTGCGGTACTCCTCGCACGATTCTATTACTTAGGGCGCAGAAAGCCAATGAAATTTATAGGTAGTGACATTTTCATCGGAAGCAGAAAACTACAGCTGTTTTCGGTATTGAGTGTTGATTTGTTTTGTAAGAATATAATATAATACGCGCAACTATGTAGTTGGTATGTTGTATGTATTTCCGTATACCTTTGTTCTGCTAAAAGATTGTGCTTGTTGGGCAACAAATTTGTATGAATATAGATATTAATATGAGAGCTTTGGGATATGATGTATCTGATATGTATTGATCTCAATGTATCGAATGTGACTTCTATTTAACTCCAACGTTAAAATCTGACAAAATTGCACTTATGATTTTAAAATTCTTTATTAATGTTAGTATGGTTCGATTTGGTTCGACGTGTTACATCAGATTGTTGCAACTGGGCAACTTTTGAAAAATAATATGTAAAGTAAGAAATTTGATAGATTAGAATTGATATATATGAGATTAAATTACGAAAATTAAAATTCTAATGATAGATATAAGTAGAGTTTTGTAAATAAGTTACTATATAAAAGAAATACAATGATTTTCTTTTCTTTCACCGCTTATTTGAATTTTTATTAGTTCATTTTTTAACTTGACTTGAACTTTTTAACGTAACGTTATTTTATACTTTTTATATTTATTTTCTTGTCGCCTAGTAACGTACCAGTTGCTTAAATACTGACAGTAACTATTTGACAACGTAATCGGCTGGATATTGAAGAAGGTGCGTCTGCAATGTCCAGTGAAGAAAATAACCATCATTCGTGTTATTCACATATGATTTTAAATTCGCGCTGACTATACAAGCACGCCTGAGGAAGTCCAATAAAGGCGAAACTAGTAGCGTCAAACACCACAGCAAGCAAATAAATAAAATAATTAGGAAACATAACCTAAAGATGGACATTCATACATATCTAGTTAAATCTTTGCGATTATGATATAACCGCCTGTTTTTTGTCTACACGAATTATCACAACATGTATGTTTGAGTCGATTGTGAAGGGCCTGGATGAAGGCTTCGCCACTGCGGGTCTATGTTTTGACTTTAGCAGAGATTTAAAATAATATCGAACTTAAACACAAAGTCAGGCTTTATGGAAAGGTCCATATTACATGTTCGTTCAAATTTACAAGATCTTGTCTGAGATAACAAACATTAATTATTTCTCCACACTTAAATCTTCCCCTAAATCAACGCTTATTGGTAAATCTTTCCTATGAATTACATATTATAATATTAAAATTTTATCTACAATAGTCGATCAATTTCCAAACGGGGGACTGGGGATAATTTTTTCGTTTAAGCCGTGTGGAATTGGGTTTTATGCAATGTCGACGGATTGGATATACTACCGTAACGGGTCGGTATTTGCTCCCTGTTGACAGATAGAATTGGAGCGAACGCTCTTGGCGTGTAATTACGGGCCCACCTCCTAGTTTGCCTCCCTTACCGTCATAGGAAGGGAGTTAGAACACCATCCAGACCCTTGTTAGTTAATAGCAGGGGTACGAATAGAGTAGGCTTTAGTGCGTTTAAACGAAGACACGTGGAATAGAAAGTACTAGTACGAGAGAAGCATAACATGTAAAGGAGTTAGGGCATCTATATTCGTTCACCATTAAGGGTCCATTCGACATGGCATTTATGAGTGTCAAGTTTATGTAGTTATTTTCTTGTTATATCTGTCTTTCTTTACCCAATAATTATACTGCATTTCCTTTTTTTGAACTACTGTATTATACTAAATATATTGTTGATGTGTTTATTTATGCAAACTTAAATGTCATACATTTGGGTTTGAATTATCATTGTGATGATATGAACCGACCTTGTATTTTCTGACTTTGACGAACTTCCGTAATATATATACTCTGTTTATTTAACCGTGTCCTTGGCGTTTATTTCGTTAAACGTACTTACTCCCCTAATATCCGGTCCTTTCCGTGCTTATGAGCCAAGTCCAGTACTGGCGTAAAGCTCGGTGGCGCCTATTCTTAGATCGTTTGAATTACTTCGTTTGAATTGAATCTCTGCAAAGCTGGCCGCAAGCCAGCACCTCTGGACAAACATATTTGAAGTAAGTAGCGTATTTTGAACGACGAAATATTCTGTTGAGGAGCAGAATTGGCGCCGTAGGTTTTTTTTTGAAACAAGTAAGCCTAGTAACAGTGGAAATTTCCGTGGCAATAGATTAATTAATAGATGTTTCGGGAATACGTGGATTCTCATTTGGTTCATAAACAATGAATTTTGAAATGAGTAATCCGATACAGTGTGCTTGCTATACTGTCCTACAGTCCTTGCAATCTTTACTCGATTTACATATAACTGAAATTGCTAATTTAACACCAGCACGTTCAGCAATAACTTCTGTATATAACCCTGAGACTTCCGCTTTATCGCCACAACCTTTATTAAATACAGAGTTTATGGTTAAATCATTTCACTTCATAGTTTTTCGCGTTATATGTGAAGAACTAACTAGCCTAGTTTAACGAACTTTTCGTAAACTTTACTATCCATTTTACTTGACTCCAGTAGAGTAATTGGACCATAGTTTAACTGAGCGTGTAAGTTTTACTACTTCGAGTAATCCTCAAGCAAAATTACCACCCCCGGCTATAGTAAATAAAGAGCGGTATTGCGGGAGGATTATGCATCCCGCACATAACAATGTTCGTTCATAGATGGAAGTTGAAGTTGTAAAAACCGTCCCGCTTGTTTTCTATTAATTTACAAGCGGTCCGGATGAAAGGCACCCGGGAGAGAGAAGGGAAGAGAGTTAATTGTCGAGGGTATGTCGAAAGTTTCATCATAATCATCTCCCACAATTACAGGTACAGCAAGTAGATAATTTCGTTGTGGAGTTTTAGAGAACGATTAAGCCACTAGCGCAAAACGAACATCAACGCGAGCAGAAACTTTGGCCTTTCAAAGGAAGTTCTGCTCCAGTTTATATAATGGGGTTGAAAGGTACAATTAGATTTTAAGGAGAAGTAAGTTACAATCGGCTAAAATTAATTCCCAGGAAGATGTTAATGGATTTATGGGAAAATGGGAGCGCAATAGATGGCAGAAAATTGGTTTTAGTAATATTTTTAGCTAAAAAGTGATACGCAATGGCGATACTATGATAGATTTGATGCGAGATTGTCATCAAAGGAGCACCGATGAACTGTTCGTGTTTCGGCCTTAAGAATGCGGGGTTCCAGTGGGCGTGTAATTTGTTAATTGTCTTCAATAATGTCTATCCTATCGCCTTATTTCCGTTTTGTTCCCTTTAGACTGAAATGTGCTTCTCTGGTTTGGACATTTATTTATAACCAGCGCAGTTGCTGGGTGGATTATGATCAGGGAAGGTTTCTAAAATACCTACACTTAAAATTATTAATGTATATCCAACACAGGGTTTCAGTCACTGAACGTTGCTAGACATATTCAATATTGAGGTTTTAGATCTTTGACGTAAGTAAAGGAAATTAAATTTTTTGCTAAAAATTCTTTGCTAACAGCAAACACACCATCGATACAATATTTATTATGGTGAACTAATTTTGGCAAAAATGTGCCTACTCGTAGTACATAATTACATAAAATAGTATATAAACCGAAGAAAACCTCAAATTGTCCTCAACCCAATTAGCCGAAACGTTGGATGAATTCAGTTGGACCAAATTTCAGCCGAATTCTATTAGAATTTTAAAGGAACATGGTTACTTTCTTCGCATTGCTCGCAGGTGAGTGAAGTAAATAGAATCAAACACTTAAGCCTTGCTTGATACGGGAATATGTAGCAATAGTAGTGAGAGTAATATTTATTAAGAACATTAATTACATAACCGTGAAACAAACCAAAATAAGAAATGTATAAAAAAGAACGCAAGAACATGTAATACGTTTATAAAGAGACACGCCACCAATCCACTGGATTGCCCCAAAATATCACACAACATTGGAGCTGTGAGGGTACATACGAATATGCACTCAAGGAAATATCAATACCAACGTTGCGTGATAAAATTCTTAGTGCCGAATCGAGATAAACCCCATACCAAACGATCGATATTGAGGAATCAATCTTCATTCCTTCAATTCTTTTTCTCCGTGTTAGGATATAAAACCATTCATTTAGTGATATTAGATTTAATTTTAGCGTATTGAAAACAGTTCTTCATATTTTCTTATGCTTAACACAATAGAAGTGTCGTCCTCAAATAAAGCTGGCAAGTTCTTAATGGCATCCGGGAGATGGTTAATATACAGTAGTAACAACGCAACACCACACTGCGGTTTTGTCTGCATTCGATCTTCATTGGTACGCACAACATAAGTATGAAGACACCCAATCGAGCGGCACTCCACGGAAGCTAATATTTTCAAATAAAATTTCATGAGAAACACTGTGAAAGGTTTTACTTATATCCAACAAAATGTAAGGTAAAATAAGACCGTTGTTATTCACCGTTGATAATTTCCTCCAATAATTAAATTTAAACTAAGCTCTGTTCCTCAAATATCCATCTTGATATCTATTTAACATTCTTTCTTCTTATAAAATTCAAATAATAGGATACGGTGGCTTAAAATAGTAAAAATAAAAAATACCCTTACCACCTCGATGGGTGAAGAACTCCGGATTTCGGCAATTAAGTTGCCATCCTCAGCAGAATCTAGGAAGGAAGATAAAAATAAACCACTTGGTGTTCTGTGTGGTTCATATCTCCCAGAGTGCGACGTCTAACATTACCTTCCTTTGATTCTGTTGAGCATGGAAGTTGCCGATATACGTATCCGGAGTTCTTTACTCATCGAGGTGGTAAGGGTATTTTTAATTTTTATTTCTTCTTCTTCTCCAAATTTCATTATTCTTCTAAATACAATTTTTTCAATTATTTTCGAAATGTTTGATGTGATAGCTCTATGGGTCAACAGTTAATAAAGTTTGGTCTTTATCCTTTTTGTATGACACGTGTTGCATTCTCAACTGTCTTATGTAAAAATATTCAGAATAGGGCAAGTGATTACTAGAAAGAAGTGTTATTAATCGACGAAAGTAAGTTTTTTATAGTTAGACGTGACTAAAAATAGGAATTTATACACAATTTAATTAACTACTCAGTTTTGTTTTTAAACAATTAACAAATAAATTAAGTCGTGTAAAATACTCTTCATTTCTATTAGCAGTTATTTGTAACATTAATTGGTAATTGTCCGCGCTTGGCTTGTTTATAATTGCGAATTGATTATCTTCCACAAACTTCTGGTTCTAGTGTGTATAGAATGTAATGTAAATTATACTAAAGAGTAAACAATAAATCTGCTAAGATTTTCAAAACTTTATTTCCTTTCCTCGGTAAGTGATTTAGGTGAAACTACAGTTCTATTAATTTAGAATGAAAAATAAAGAATTCCTTCTTTTTAACCATCTCCAACGCAAAGTCATAATAGGAAATAAGTGTAGAATGTGTTGAGATGGAGAAGAATTACAAGCCAATGGATAAAAACCTTGAATATTCCTAAAGTTAAACATTCCTTTTACTATTCGTCCTTCCGGTGAGTGAACTTTGCGCTTGGAAGAATCCCACCATGACCATAATATATCCGGATTCAAGATAAATAAACCCCTTCCCATTTCCACGTCCACGGAGGATGGAAATTCTGAGAGACTCCATGTGTAAAAAGGGGAAATAACCTCTATATTAATACATCGCAGCCACTACCTACCGTCGATGCTGGAGAGAAGTCTGCAAACACAACAGAACGCCATGCAATATTAATGAAGACGCCGCGCGACCGGACCCAGGAATTTGCTCAGAGTCTAACGCCGCCCGCGGCCTCTGTTATTCTATGTAAATGACGAACCGCCGCGCGACCCGCAGGTTGCAAATGAGGCGAGATACCCGAATAACGGAGCCGTGGAAAGCGTATGCTCGCTCACCTCGCAGATCCACCCTTTTCTCCCTTATGCAGATGATGTGTACTCAGTCATTAGAGCCACTTGTGCGTCGTGTTTGCTCTGGGCACGACGGGCCGCCTCGGAAAGAGCGATTTTCCGTGTTCTATTCCCAAGCGCGCGAAAATCATCATCTAGCTACCGCCGTACCGACCGATAGTCATTTCATTTTTCTCCTTTTTACTCCGTTCCGAAACCGTTGTTTTTCTTCGGGAATTTAATGGCGTTTGAATCAACATTTAAAGTGGGAACCGTCTGTACCTAGGGCTCGGTGAGATAGTGCCGTCTTTTTATACAGGATTGGGCGGTCGGAAAATTGAATAAATGAATGCAAAATGTGAACCCCGGCACGCCGCTGAGTCAATACGGGCTCCCGTGGAATGAAATTGTCATTATGTAAATACGGGCGGTGATATTAGTCCCCGATAAACATTGAAAAATTCCACACCGCAGGGAAGGTGGCGTATTGGGTGGGATAGTCGAGATCTCAGGGGTGCAATCGACCTGATTTTATTTGACACAAATCTCTTAGATCAAATTTACGACTCACTTTAGCAGCGAATTTACTTTAGGATCTTCAATATTACGCCAAATCTATTAAATGAGCATCGATTAGTGAACCAGTAATTGAACATTTTTCAACAAACGCAATAGTGTCATTACTAAAAAAAGGCACACCACTTTGCCTGATGGGTAAAAAATAAAATCAGGAATAAAATAGCTTCAACACTCCATGTGGAGCTGAATTGCTTAGAACAGAGTCTTTTTTTATTGAGGGAAATAAATCCTCGTTCCTAGGATGGTTATTAGTAACTTGCGATTTTCCTGAATTTCTGCACACCTTTCTTCCTATCATCAACCCTACTTTTCCCGTCCTTTCAAGTCCTTTACCACAGCATCCAACGACTTTGTTTTCGGCCTCGCGATTCTTCTTCTACTGGTTTGTCGCTACTCCAACATTGTTCCTATGACTGCCGTTGGTTCCACTCTCCAAACATGCCCCAGCCATTGTATCCTTTTTGCTCTTGTTACTACTGTCCTACTATGACTTCCCCATTCAACTCTTGCAATATTTCGTAGTTTCGTCGTACTCTGTATTAACCATCGTTGGTTTTAATTGGACCGAAGATCCTTTTCATGATTCTCTCGGTCATTCTTCTCCTTTTTTCCTGTAATGGCCCAAACATTGTTTTGTATACTTTTATTCTTGTCACACGGGATTTTATTTTTAAACATTTCCCCGTACGTTAATAAAATGCTCAATTGGTTGCTTGTATCGTTTCTTGGACTTTTGCTCTTCGATCTCTCTTATTTGTGTTTGTGACCCCTAAGTACTTTAATTTGTTTACATCTTCAAATTCGCAGGTTCCATTTCTATTTTATTTAATATTGTAGCCAAGATTTGCTTTTTATTGTTATTACTTCCTAATCATTGGCATAAGCCACGTCGAGCCTCTTGATCTTAAGGTTCCTTTAACCTACGTTTTCTTAATGCTACGTTCCAATCTAGATTGGACAATGTTGTGGACAGCCATGTCATTGGCGTACACCTTTACTTACTAAGAATCGGTCTGTTGCACCTTCCTATGTTTTTACACTAATTACTGTTTTCCGCATTATCATCAAGATTGGCGTCTTAGTTTAGCGGCAACCCCATGCAGCGTGTCCATCAATGGTCTCCTTCAGATTTAGTCGAATTTAGTCGAAAGCTTGGTGGAGATTGATCAAATATAAACTTGATGGCATTATTTTTTTCTTCCATTTCTCTTTTGTATTAATCTGTTTATCAGTTCAGGCAATTTTTTTATGTTTTAATAACTCCACCTTTAACTTATTTTGTCCCGGCGCCATTTTATTTTTACTTTTACTGATTCCTTCCTTGTCAGTTATTCAATATCTTCAAGTATAAATAAATCGACTCATTTAACAACACTGTTGCTTAAACAAATTGGAAAAAAGAGCTGAAACTATGTATATTATCTGCATTTACCATTTATATTTCCATTATTTCAAGGGAACCACCCATTAAAATCTGATATAAAATAGCTCTGCGTAGAAACACACGCCAGATTCAGTTTAGCCCCTAAATTTTGATCAATTCACCAATCCTATTAACACAGTCATTATACATGTTTAGTAACGAATGACGACTAAATACTCAAAGCCGAACCGCTTTTGCAGTAGCCTGATAATATTCCCGGATATACGGTTGATTTATTTTGAAACATATACTGGGTTGTCATAAAGCAAGGGATATACTTTAAGTACTGAAACAGTTTTGGGATATTGAAATAATTGCAAGTAGGAATTGAATCCTAGTTGTGTGAGACATACCCGTAGGTTGGTACTAACATTCACAAGTTGGTACTAACACAGAACCAACATATTGAGTCCGTAACAGTGTCGGAAGAAGCAGTCTAGTTTTCAGCTGGATGTTGTCCGCATATTTAGTGATGCCACTTGAATATATTAATATATCCTTCTTTTAATTAAAAATGAAATCGGCTACCCTTACAGCTGCTACAATAATGGCATTTTAGTGTATCTATGTCTATGTAAAACAAAAGTTTCGTTGTGCCATCTCCTATCACAACTGTCAAAGCAAAACAATGCAATTTACTGATTTTTTCTAAAGATAAAATTGATCTTAACGAAATTCAAATCAGTTGAACCCAAAAAAATGGATCGGCAAATAGGAATAAGTTTAGTACAATGTTATTATGAACGTGGTAGAAATTTCACTGTTTCTTTACGAAGGTTTCGTACGAGAATGGGTATGATCGACAAATTTGAAAGAAGAGTCTGTAATTGACCTCCCGAGATTAGGATGACAAAGAATTAGTGATGTCCAATTTTGCAGAAGTTCTTCAGGAAAATCAAAACATAGCCAATACTAATTCGCCAGGAATCGGTACTATTAATGCAATATCAAAACCACTGCTAATACCACATACTACGGTTTGGAAAATTTTTCGCAACATCCCAAAAATGTATCATTATAAACTGCAACGAATGTTTGATTTGAAGGAGATAGACTTGGCAATTAGGTACAATTCTTCTTTGCGAATAATGGCTCAGATAGAAATTGACCCCCATTGGTTATCCTGTATCTTATGGACAGATGAGGTCCATTTTTGTCTTAACACTGGAAACTGTTGAATATGGTCAACAGAACATCTACTGGCAATTATTTAGAAAGGTTTCATGACAAGAATGTTTTGTGCGGTTTCGGAGCTAATGTCATCATCGATCCGTATTTTCTCGACGAACTACAGATTGACGAGGTCTTGACTGTAACTCTATCTGGAGAACGATACCGGCAAATGTTAGGAGGTTATGCAATTCCACAGTTGCAAAACGTGGATGCAATTGAATACATAACTTTTAAGCAGGATGAAGCACCCCGGCATATTTTTATCGACCAGTTAAACATTTGTTAACTGCTGCTTTTCAAGATCGTGTTATAAGCAGACATTTTGAAAATTTATGGTCACCAAGATCGCTTGATCTGAACCCAGGGGATTTTTGTCTTTGGTGTTATTTAAAAAATAAACGTTGTTTAGAATACGACCACAAACGCTGGAAGAATTGAAAGACAGTATTAGAGAGCAAATTGTTGCAATTCAAAAATCGAAATGCTATATAATATAGTGGTAGCTTTAGAAGAGAAGTTGGTGCGTTAATATCACTAAAATAGAGGTTACCTTGAGGAGTTGTTGTAGAGAGAGTTATTCAAGAAATTCCGTTTTTATTGATCTTTATTGTTAGCTTAATTTATTGAAGTTGTGTAATAAGTTTAAATATATTTTATGGTAACCTTGTATATATTGTATAAATAGGAGTGTGTGTGGAGTTAATTAATAGTATTTAGAGAATAAAATTCGCAGAAATACGCGCGCGATATTTATCTGTATATGGTGAAACTGGTTTTTGTTTACGAATGGGGGAAACGGTATGTATTATGTTGGTATATTGAAATGTGCAGTTAATTGGGTTCGTGCTATTCGAAAAGCGACCTTGTGATCATAAATCCGCTTGGATGCGTTGAAAATTCTCGATTTTAATTAACACAATGTAGAGAGAAATAAATTAATGGTAGAGTATCTATATAGCAAAGCTAAATGAATCTAAATTTACGTACAGGACGACCCATCGAATATCGAGTCTTAAATTACACACACTTAACAAAAGTTAAAAACACACCGCACCGTATAAATATACACGCTGATTCATTTTCGACCCTCACCGGGGATCTCGCCTGTTATTAGAGATAGAGGGTAGTTTTAGATTTTGCAAAATTTTGTGTTTGTTATCAATCCGAAGAGAAAATGAGCCTGTGACAAATGATGTTCGAGATTTTTTTTAAAAACGAAAAAAAAAAACTTATTTTCTTCTTTTACCTCTAGCACTTTTATTCGGCCTTGCAGGGAAAAATAAAAATACATTCACAAGGTCACTTTTGATCTTCTATCTAATGGTGTACTCGAAATTTTATTGAGTTTCACCTTTAATTTACCATTTTTAAAATATCCCGTTGATTTTCATTCAAATTCCTGTTAATATAAACATTACGCGGCTTAGTAAACAATCCATCCTCGAAATTTCCATAAAGATCTAGAGGAATGGTTCGATCTGCCTGTTGTCGTTCTGAATACAGTTGTAAATATCTTGTACTCTCTATTGTGGTATTTCGATTCGATAAATAAAAAATATTTAACATATTTCGTTTCTCTTCGTTGGCGTACGACATGTTTCTATTACTAATGAACGATAATTTAAACGTTTGACAGTTTTAAATTCGTTTTTTCTTCAGGCTCATAACAAACACAAAATTTAGCAACTTTCCCAAATTTAAATCTACCCTCTATCTGCAATAAGAAGCAAGACCCGCATGGTGAGGTTCGAAAATGAATCAGCCTGTATAAAATCTGTATACGTATTTTATGCCATCCTCAGCAGTAACAGTTAAGCGTTACTGTTGAGGATAGCAACTTCTTTTGCCGAAATACCTATACAGTTTGTATATATTTGTGGGGTGTTGAGTGTTTTTAAGTTTTGTTAGGTGTAAGTGACGTCTTAATTTAGGTTATTCGATACAAAATAATGAAATATGTAGACATTAATTTAATTTTTCCATACCCTGTGTCCCTAAAAATATGTTTAAATTACGCGAAATTAAATATCATAAAACTTTTTTGTTTCTAAAATGGATACCTGTATGCATACCTGACCTATAGTTCTTCTTTTTACAATGAATGCGTTTATTTTTAATAGGGTATGTAAAAATTCGTAATTAAATTTTATACGCCATTCAGAAAACAATGGGACCGTGAAAGGAGTAACCATCTACATTCTTTGTTTTTGCGTAACCGAATGTTACGTTTGTGTGAATATCTGTTTGTGTTGTAACTCGCTCGGGGGCGTATGTTCTCGGACGTTTAATTAGCAGAAAACCCAGTTGGTCGACACGGTAAAATATGTCTTCCATTTCAGCAAATGTTAAGAAATATTTTACAACATCACGAGCTTTTCATCGTACACATTACTTTTCACGGATTAATCTTCTTATTAAAAGTTTCTTTTCCATTATACACGAAAAAAAAACAAGTCGCTCACTGGCGTATTGCTTTTGTGCTTCTATTATTTCTTTCTATCTCTTTCTTCAGAGCCTTTTGAAATAGTTTTGCAGTGGTATTTTTTTGTGCATTAGCTATTCTTTTGTATCGCAGATTTGTTAGGGGCAACTTCAAAAATTAGTTTAATTGAATATTACTACGGTTTCTCCTGGTACTTTTTTTTAACTCGAAAGTTGGAAGATGTTTCTTTTTAATATCCATTATATCTGTTTGAAATGTAAAAATAATTATATTGGTATTGTGCAACCTGCACCTATTTTTGATGCAAAGCGCCAGCAATTTTTCATGGATTTTACTTTCGTGTAATACTGTCAATTCAGTTTTTAATTTTTTTTTGTTTAACATAGGATATGTTTCTACCGAAACGTGAAAATTATTTCCGGGAATTATTTTCGAATATCCAAGCTATCGATGAATTTTGCTGTGCCAAAGTGTTCAACAGAACTAAATCTGTCTTCCACTTGCGATATTATGAAAGCAGATACTCCTTTCGCATCAACTGCTAGAGAATTTTCCCCTCTATGGTGTTTTGAAGTAGCAGCATATGTGTCAGTAACATCCAGTAGAATTTGATCTGTACCATTGCGCACCTTTTCAATAATATCTTTAAAAATATGCATAGCTTGTTTTAACTGAACAGCATTTACTTGTTAAGTAAAGATTTACTTGCTTTACTGGTCGAGATTAGTCGAGATTGTTCTTGATGAAATAAAATATGGAGGTTTGATATAATTTTGTTAAAAAAATGAAGGCTAAAAATTAAACCCTTTGTGTAGCAAATAATTTCAAAGTGTTTGTGCTTTTTGAAGAGTTTCAGCAACTTTAGACTTCTATAGTTCTTCAAAACACTCAATTCTTAAATACACTGTTCGGATTACTCCTCCCGCACAAAAACCTTAATTAATTCGGGACGACACGTGTTTCGGGAATACGTGGATTCCCATTATCAAGTCGAATAACCGAATTCGGTTATCCATTCGGAATCCACGTTTTCCCGAAACACGTGCCGTCCCGAATTAATTAATACTTTTGTGCGGGAGGAGTAATCCGAACAGTTTGTTTATTGTGCTGGCCCACAGTCCTTGCAATCTTTACTACTCAATTCTTATTCTCATATACTATGTTTACAAACCCTAGATTTAAAATTTCATCTCGTAACATTTACTCTATGAATCCTACGAGCTACGACTTGATTTAATGCAGCATAAGCGTACAGGCGAGTGTAAAAAAAGAGGTATTCCACTTAAACTAGAGTGAAACACTGGCACCCTTTGTGAAGCGTATTGATAATAAACGCTATCTATCTGAGTGGAAACGTTCACTCGACCGAAATTCCTGACATTAAGAACGTGCATGATAAGGGTTTTATTGTTACGGTGTTCTTTAATATACTACTGAAAATGCCTCAAATTTGTTACGCCCTTGGAGCTCCATGAACAACAAGCATGTAAAACAAAATGATCTACTTGTTTTTTTTCACAACCACATATTCACGAAACATCTTCACAAATTTTGTCTTTTATAAGAGGTGCTCTTGCTTTGTCCATTTTGATTTGAGGTTATTGTGCGCTTAGGCCGCCCCTTCAATTCCTTTCTTCAAAACTACATCTTGAAAAAATGATTTTTAATTTCCTCAACCGAATTCATATTGAATTTGCGTAATACAACACAGTGCCGTTGGCTAAAACGATACACACTCATCATCTTTCGAGGCACAACCAAACGGTGCTACGATGTGGGCAGCTCCGTTCGTCGTATACCAAGTGGGCGTCCGGATTTGACCGACACCTCGTTCTACAATTGAAAAATGGAAAGGGTGGTTTCCGCCCGGAGATATATTAATTTTATTGTATTTATTTTTGTGGGGAAGCCATTTAATGTCTAAATTTAAAATACAATATAATGCTGTTTTAAATAATACATAATCGATTTTTTTGTTATATATTTACTTTGTTTATATATATTGTAAATACTAAACTGAAATTTGTTTTCAATATTATTTAATCTGCTCATGGTACTATTACTAATCCGGACCTGTCGTTATGGGCGTAGACGACAAAATATCGTTGCGAAAATATAATGCAAACAAATCATCCGACACAGAGTGAACTGTTACTCTCAGGCAATACTAGGATAACAGCACCAGTGTAGGTTCTATCTTTATCCTGAGTGATCTGAGTGGATAACGGTCACTGAATGAAGGTGTTATTAAAGTGTTGCTTTACTAATTATTTTTCAATAAAAATGACACATATATGTACGATTTTTATCTCCTCTCCAAATAGACTTTCATTACGGATTCTAAGAAATCTAATTCTTATTTAAAATTATATATGCAGTTAAAATTTTTCGGATAAATTTTAAACACCCTGTATATTATTTTCTCATTCATTATTCACACTCAGCCTAAGGCATTTTGAGAGGTAACATTGGAAGATTGTAAAGATAAGCAAGAATTTAAACACTGGTCACTTTAACAGATTAATACAGGGTACAAAAAATAGACGAGAAACATGTGACCCACCATTGAATTGTTAAATGAATCGCAAACAAATGAATTGGAAAAAAATACGATACGAAAAGGCCATCTATATCAGACGTATTTTAATAACTTAGTAATTGAAAATTGAGTTGATTGCGCACACAAAGCGAAGTCGAGCAACTTTAAGCGCCCAGAAAATAAGAGATAATGTATTGGACGTAATGAGTCAACGGCCTTTGCTTTAAAGTCTTGCCTTTTCCAAATTCTGTTGTAATTACAAAGGAGGGAATGTCAGGAAAAATTAAGACTTCAGAAATTTTGTCACTTCTTAAATTCAATTCAATTCCATTATTGATCCTTCTCTCCTGCTGATTGTTTCAGCTCCAACTAATAATTCCTCTTCCATTCGGACAGGTAAGCAATTAACAACTTGAGAAACAATTACCACAGACTGGCAACTCTTCTCTCTTGCTCTCTCTTTCTCTGAAGTACACTTCCTCTTAGGTAGATGCCGTAAAATAATAAAACCGACGAAGAAATATTTGCATGCGCCGCGCCGTCAAAACGAACCAGCGCGACGACTAGTCTCGAGATTAGAAATGAAATGCAAATGTACCTTATCCGTGGGTATTACGCTGTCATATCCGAATGCGCCGCCACTCCATCTCGGCCCCTGTCTCAATTCATCTCCGCTGTAACGAGCTTAAAAATATACATTTTCAGCCCCGGTTCCGTCAATCTTTGTTTTCCGAAATTAAATTTGCCTCGGCGGCAAGGCAACGCTGGCATATCCAGCCACCTAGCGCACTCGACTATACCTTCCTTTCCTTGTGTCGCTTGCCAGTTGTGTCGCGTAGTCTACTCTTACACGTCTCCTAAGACAACCTGCGTCTCGTTCCTTCTTCACACTCACAATACTCGAAAAGCGGGCGAAGCCTTCGCAATTTTTCGGGGTTCATTCGCGCCGTTTCTTTATAAATCGGGAAAACAGCTCGTCAAGTCGCTTATTATTTCCATTTCCGCTAGGCCGCCTAGTGCTTCGAATGCGGGCTGAAGTAGGGGCGGAATTGGAAAATTTCCTTCGTTTGTCATCTACGATATACAGATTTCTGCTTTATCGACCGCGAGTCGAGATAGAAATTTTGGTGCTTCGTCATTTTTGACGAAGGGGATGCTCAATTTCTTTTCAAGAATTTCTGGCTAGCATAAGGAATATCCAGGGTGACGCATTAGTGCGGCAAAACTCGATATATTAAAATAAAAAAATCTCACTTTCTAAAAGGACTTTTTAAAGTATCTCAGAAGTTAATGACTTTAGGTATAGAGAGTGCTGAATAAAAATGAAAATAGATAAACTATTCTTTCTTTTTATGATATAAAATACAGGCTGAATTTAAAATAATCGAAAAATTAATGTATTTGGGTTTTGAATTTTGAAAAAATGTCACATTGCTATAAAACTGGCGGAATATCAAAAATCTATCCATCTAAAAAAATTTTCCAGACTGTATCGTTTGCAGTATACAATACCTTGAACTCACAGTGATTTTCATATAAAATTGACCATAACTTCTGGAACACGCTGTATAATTCAATTAAATTGTGCATTGGAAGTGTGTGACATGAATTTAATCTAAATCTGGAACAATATACAGGCTGTTCCATTTAAGAAAACGTATGTTTGGTTCAGTCTCCCGATATGGAACATCTTGTATATATGAAAATAATTTTAAAATGTTAAGTTTAAGATTGTCTACAATTTTCTTAAATAATTTATTTTTGATATCTTTTGTGACAACGGATATATCGGGCTTTACCACACTAACGCGTCACCTTGTATGTATTTGCATATTGTATATGTTAAATGTTCGTTTAATTTACTGAGTGGTTAAATTAGATAATTTCTATTTTTATATAAAATAGTAATACGTCCAGCCGGTGACAATTAATGAGAATAAAATATGTTAGTGCAAGAAAGAAAAATAAATTCTTAAATACACATTATTAATGTAAGACACACCCAGATAATATATCATGCTGCACAGAAAGGGATTTCGAAACTCATCAGAACCTAATTTGAGCGGTCACAAGATATTTAAAAAGGGAAAATATTATAATACATCTACTCAAAATTGTTATATTGTTCGAAATTGCTTTCTTTCCATATCTATAATCTCGAATTCTAATATAAGGAAACAACTTCCGATTTGGCTTTTGGAGCTTTATATTAACCTGACCTGACTGTATGTACTGTTTGTCTATATTAATTTTTGACGGAAGTCATTGTTTTGTCATACGAGTAAAGAAAATGTATTAATCTAACTTTTTCAAGTGGTGCTGCTGAAAGGGGAAGCAATATTTGCGCTAGTCTGACAGACAAAGATCTAAATGGTTTTACGTTATGAGTGTGGCCGACAAGGATAGTTGTACTACTGCATTGTTCAAGCAGTGCACTTTGTTTTGTCTGTTGTCAGTTGCCAAATGTAGGTTAGCATCGTTTTGTGCATTCAGTTTATTATAAGTTATTTCTTACCCGTTATTTACTTTCTTTCTGTATATATTTTCAAGGTAATTCTTTGTGATGTTTTTAATTTGACCCACAAGTATCGAGTCATTCATTTTTGTCCGTATGAAACAGGACAAAAATGGATTCTATCAAAAGCCAAAATAGACAATCTATGTATATCTATGTGTATCTATGTAACTCGATCTTCTAGCACAATTTTAAAACGCTTCTGAATGTCGTATAGATTTGAAGATTTGCATACTTGCCTATCTTCGAGGGCAATACAATATCTGCCTACTTTCGAAGAGATATAATCATGGATTATTATTAAAATTAATCATTTTTTAAGAACATTTTGAATGAGTTCAGAATATTGACGCCAGAGGGCAGGTGTCGCCATCTTGTGTTAGTCCAAAATAAATGTAAATAAATGTAATGTAAATGTGAACATCAATTACCTTTAGTAGTATAAGGAACAAGTAGTGCATATTTGATTAAGTGCGTTTTTGGTCCAATAAAACTATTAGAGTAGTTTTACAGTTTTATTAATAATAGTCATAATTCCGGCAGTCTTGAACCCGTGAACAAGGACTTTGCCAAAATGGTGGATAGTAGAGTAGTAGTACCGTGCAGTAATATATTGTTTAAAGTATTCTCTGCGTGCCTCCATGCTACTAATCTGGGCTATTCGTCACAGCGCCCGTGTTTGACACACGAACACATGCTGCGCGCTTGAGGAAGTGCCTCACGTAAGAATCCCGTACGTCAAATTACCATGAAATAAAGTATGATACAAGGTCAAAGCCGCAACGACACCAACAGTACCTGGTATCTGGCGAATAGCAAAAGTTATTGATGGTAACATACGTTTTCAATATGGATCTCCCATGATAGCCTTGAATATGTATGTACACCCAAAAATTTGGTTTGTTGATAATTGTCTTTGCTATTTTTAAAACATTTAATAACATTAGTTTTGTCTTCATTCACCAAAAGTTCGTTTGCATGAAACTACGAGCTAGAGTCAGATAGAATTAATTGTATTCTTGCATCAGCAGATTCATTTTTATGTAAAGAAGAAAAGTTGTAGCACCTGCGAACAATAAGACAATGCACTCGCCAAATCATTTATGTGAAATAAAAACAACAGTGGCCCGAATACACTGTCTTGTGGGACACCCCTCCCAACATCCGCCGCAGAGCTGTATCTGCCATCACAAAGAACCGCCTGGGATCTGTCCGATAAGTCAGTTTTCAGTAAACTCAACGCAGAACCGTGAACATATTTTAGTTTCTTAATCAATATCTCATGCAAGACACAATCAAATGCCTTGGCTAGGCCGACAATAGCTGTTATGCTCTTTTCAAAGTTAGCAGTTATTTTATTGGTCAATTCGAGCAATGCATCGATCGCAGTCAGTACATCATTTTTGCTAATGTAAGATATTAACTGATTCAAGATAATATTTTTCAAATACTTTCGAAAATGCAGGCAAAATTGACCTCCGTCTCTAATTAATTGGTTTATCATGTTCCCCTTTTTTTATATATTGCTATAATTTTGGCTATTTCCATTTTTTTTTGGGAAATTACCCGTCTCAATAGCGATGTTGATAATATCACACATTGGTTTAGAAGTATGTATATCGATAGCAGATTTTTATAATATAGTATATACATACATATGTATGTCGGTGGTGTTTTGTTTAAGCTTAAGTTATTTCTAGTTCTATTGATTTCTCTCACACTAAGAAAAAAAACTAAAGCTTCATAAAACGTTATGAAAAAAAACTGTTTTATTCTTTTTAGTGCATTTTATAAAAAACATTTTTTATTTTTTTAAATATACGAGGGATATCCCGTTACTAAAGTACCTTTGCGCGACTCACCGCCTACGTCGCTGCGATCAGGTTGAAACTTGCACGCATTTCAGATGTGCATATGTACTGCATAGGTGGCTATGGTCATTACCTTAGGTTCAGTACAATGTGTGCAGTGACAGCCGCACAATGTCAGTTCCGATCGAAACATACTCCAAGTTTGAAGTGCGAACGGGCATTCGTTTTTTGCATGTAAATAATGAAACACCTACCGAAATTCATAAAAAAAAGAATACTGAGAACTTACGGAGATGGCGTCATGAGTCGAAAACAAGTTAGTGTTTGGTGTAAATAGTTCAAAGGTGGACGCACAGCTCTGAACGATGATCCCGAAGGTGTGCGAAAAAAACCATCAGCAACGGAAATGGACGAGAATCCAGACCTGGCTTCTTCTGATTTTCATTTGTTTGGGCCGTTGTCGCGTAAAAGGTCTGAAGACGACGACGAAGTTCAAGAGGAAGTACAAATTTGGATCGCACCATTTACGCAGGGCGTTTACAGAAGCTTGTGTCTCGCTGGGATAAGTGCCTTAACATTGGCGGCGATTATGTTGAAAAGTAGCTAACAGTTCACGCTTTTACTTAATATATGTTTGATTTTTATAAATAAAGTAGTCTGTCTGGAATTCACAAATATATATTAGTAACCGGACATTCCTCCTATATTTATTTAACCTAACTAATTCAGATATTAGGTTAAAGCTTTTCTTCAGCAATAATTATTGCAATGTTTTTAAATTTGTGTGATTTCAAAATTTTTGGTAGCTATTATAAACAGCGTGACTGTTTCGAAGGATGCTAAGCAGTTTCGCTTTACGGTTACAGTTTGTGGCTGGTTAGATTGGTTATTATCTGATGCTAATTACTACAAGAAGGATAGAATATTAGGAAACTGTTTCATCTTTAAGATTATCATGCAGGCATAGCTTTGGCATGCTCACTATTTGAGACTTAGATTGTATACCTGAACCGTTACGTGCGAACAAGTGCCGGAGTTCACTTCAATTATTTCTTAATTTATTCAGACACCCCGGGGGACTCGCACAAGCGGCGTTAAATAACTGGAAAACGCTGCTACAAGTCGGGAGTCGACGTTGTGTTATTCCCCGACGCGTCAACTATATTTCTTATTATTTTGAATGGTTTGTTAAATCCATATGGTGGATTACCTGCAGCGTCAAATTCCCCATCTAACAGCGCGTGAGGGAGACGATGAGAAGACGATGATACGTACACCAGAGTTATAACGGTGGTAGGGGAATTCCCAGATAACTAGACAGGAGAAATAGCGACGCTACTACCTTCGCATTTCGCCTGTCGACGGCACGGCGGACAGCGTTAGCAGTTGCCAGGCGTTCTATCGTCAATTAAATATGAGTTGCTGAGGGTATTCCGGACAAGTCGACTAAACTCCTCTAGCATAACAGGGGCATATGGGGATCCCCTGCGCTCCCTCTTTTACCGTTGTCGTCCCATTCGCCTCTCTCTCCGTATTTAATGCGTTTAAGAGGAAAATTATGTCAGTTAGGAGAGACAAGGGAGCTGTTAACTAGGACTAAAAGCCCCGCGTTTCGGCAGTGTTCATCTAGAGGTCGCTCCGCACCCGGCAATGAAGATCGAATTTGGCGCTGGGTGGAGGTGAAAGGGAGGCTGCTGGAACGTCTGTTCTTCGCGCAGTTGGTAAATAGCTTTCGTGACGCGACCGCAAAACTGAGGAAGGTCGATTATGCAAAATTATCATTTAGCTAAATACTGAAGACGTGTTCCTGTCAACTGGGGAGGGGGTGAAACGGACGGGGATAGCCCTTGATGTGAAATACGGCACTAAATCGAGATCGGAGAGTTTGCACTAACTCCGCAGTTGGTGCTTTAAGTGGGAGATGAACGTTGTTGCAGGTCTTTACAGAATTGGAGGGAAGTTTGATCCTGTGCTAAGACTGTTAAAGCTTTAGAGTGGGGTAGGAAATGATCTTTGATGAGATATCCATTCTAAAGAAAGGATAAGATGTATTTATTTATTTATTTACATAGTTAAACCTGCCTGTGTACATTTATAAATATAAGTCGCACCGATATCACATACGATTCTCTGCGTCCCTCTTTTTCGCCTCGAGGTCGGTCGCCCCGGGCTACTAGAAGTGAGGGCCTTCTGTTTTTTGTACTATTTTAGCCCGTTATCTAATCTGATTTCTGCTTATTTCTCTGTATTTCTTATATCTTTTCCTTTGTTTCTGAATTGTGTATATATAAAAATATTTCACTTGTTTTTACAAACTTAATTGGCGGGAATCTTGCTGTAGTAGTGGTAGTTATTGGTTTTTTGCTGTTTCCTCGGATTTGCTTCTCCGCTAAGTCTTTTCCTATCGTTGTGAAGAATTTGTTAAACTCGTTAGCTATTTCAGTAGGGTTTCTAGTCAGTGCTCCATCTCTCTTAGTTATTTCTAATATCTGTTTATTCACATTGTTGTTTTTGTTTATTTCATGGTTTATGAGTTTCCATATTTTACCTGAATCCTGATGATGCTTCTTGAACAGTCTCTCAAAGTATTTCTTTTTGGTGGTTTTAATTAGGTTGCCTGTATATTCTTTTTGGTTAAGGTATTCTGTTTTATATCCATGATTTATTGGATGTTTTCTCATTTTCTTTTATAAAGTATTCCTATTTTTTAATTCGAGTACAATTGCTTCGTTTATCAAGGGGCATTCTTCTCTTCGTCTAACTTTAACAGTTGCTTGGTGTTGTTAAATTATAAACCGTATTGTCTCAGATAGTTCACTAACTGTTGTGGTTCTGATTATGTCTATTTTATTTATATCTGTGTTTATGTCCTTATGTCTAGGTTTCAGGCGCTCGAAAAGTTCATATGTGTATCGCTTTGGTGATTCTTTTAGTTTGATTTTTATTATTATGGAATTGTGGTCAGATATGTCTGTTTTAATTATTTGCATACTATCTATTCTTTTTGTGTTTGTGATTACATGATCTAGCGTAGAATTTAAACCTCGTGGATTTATTCTTGTATGGTACCGCCTCGCTCTTTTGTTCATGATTTTATAGTTTCTCTCCTCGTAAAAAGTATAATATTTCTTCATACTGTCATCTTGTTCCATTATATTTATGTTAAAATCTACCATAACTATGTGATTCTTTTTCCTGTTTACGACGTTATTTTTAGCATAGTACACAATGTATTAAAATCGACTTGTGGTGGTTTATATATTAGGGTATATATTATTAGATTTGGAACTTCAAAAAAAAACCTCTTTGATGTGCAAAAATAATTAGTTTGAACAAAACCTAGAATCAAAGCTGCCAATTATCTATAGCAAAGCAGAAGTTGCATTTTTCTCAAACGTATTTGATATTGTAAAGTCTATGAAGATAACCGCCCCACCATTGAAGTTACGTTACTGTATTTAACCGCGTCTATAGCAAAGGAAACACTTCCAATTAAGAACACATAATTCTTCCGATTAAAATTTTAATAATGGATCCAAACATTATATTTTCCTATTACTGCATTTTATTATCTGTGAACGTTGGATAATTCTCCTAATCAAGTTGTTCCAACAAATATATCAAAGAAAGAAGATTTCTGCCAATAGCCGGCAGAAATGAAGTATATAAAAAATATATTTAAATTTTTGTTTTGGATTATTCCATGAATCCGCGGCTGGGCGTTAGATGTCTCTGGTTTTTCTTTAAAGACATCTGCTAACGTTTGGTTTACGATACGGAATATTGAACGAGCGACCAGGCATCCTCCGACGTGCACTGATGAGGACTATGTGAGTCCGAAACAGCTGTCTGTGCGTGAGGAATACCTGAAGCTATACAATCAGACGTGTTGTGTGATCTCAGAGGTATATTTATATATTTTTTATATACTACATTTTTTCCAACAAATATACTCTTGATAATAGTTTATTAGTAATGAATAATAATAATATCTTTATTAAGCCAAGCTCATATTTACAACGCAATATACTTACTCAATATTCACTAAGTCAAAAACTGCATTCGTATATATTTATATACGTTCTGTCAATTTTAAAACTTACTTTATTGCTTCAGGGGAGTTAGTTTCTTTTAACAATAGTCAAGAGTTAAAAGTTAATTAATAAGTACTTATTTTTAAGACAACATAGTGTTATCCGTAAACATACTTATGTACGGAATTACTGATAGCATCAATTAAATCATTTACATAAAAATTAAACAGCAGTGGTCCCAACACAGTTCCTTGTGGAACATTGCACGAAGTGTTTATTCTTTCCGAAAATACACCATTATACTTAACCACTTGACAACGATTATTTAAATATGAACTGAGGCATTCCTTAGTTTTATCCCTATTAACTATTTTTTTTCTAAATTTCTTAATAATAATTACCTATCAATTGTTTCAAATGCTCCACCGAAATCCATGGCGAATTAGGTGACAAATTGCGTGTTTAGAGTCTTTCACTCATTAATGTGGTAATTGTTTTAGTTTTGAAATAGTAACTAGTAAACAACTGTTAAATAATTTCCTTCAGGAAGCAAGTACTTCTACTAGGAAACACATCCACCTTATTTTTTTTCAAATGCATTCTCAAAAACTTAAAATGTCCAGGGCATGTTGACATTATTTTGACATGTGTTAAGATGGGCGTGGAGTATAGACTGCTGTTGTTTGTTTTCGTGGATTCCGTATATTGGAGGACTTAAAGCTAGTTAAATAAGGAGCATAAATATTTAATGTATACGAAATGGCTAGGAGATGATAGATATTATTAATTATTTTTTCCTAACTTTTCGATTTTAGAACAAGTACTGTTTGGAACATCCAAATTAGAGGAGTCTAATTTTCCGTTATTTTTCCGTCGATAAAGCAGAATATGCGCAAGACAGCTTCCAAAGACTAGCTTTCCGTTTCCGTTTACAGAATTCCCCGTTTCGCAAACAAACCGAGCGAGAAGAGCACGTAGGGCGTCCGGAACTAGCCCGGAGGTGTAGGACTCCGGTACGTGCTCTCAAATAATTAGCGGATATTAAGCGCTTTCCATAACAGAAGGGGACCAGTTGGCTCTAAGATACGGCGCCCGGAGCTAGGAGACTTCGCTCCAGTCTTAAGAAATATTTAAACTTCGGACGGCTTTTCTTCGCGCGTAGTATTAGTTAGGAAACGCCGGAGGGCCCTGGCAAGCTCTCTACTAGCGACGTCGCCTCGGTTTAATAAGGGATCGAGTTCGCTTTAATACCCTGCTAGTTGGGCCCGATGTTTGTGTTGTCTGTTGCGCGTAGTAGAGACGGGAAAACTATTTTGTTTTTGGAGCGGAGGAACGAAGTTGACAGACGCTTTAGGATGTTAGGCGACGAGAGAAAAAATAAAACGATAATGGCTGGCATTCGAGGATAGAGATTATCGAAGTTTCTGAAAAATCCCGTATCTACGTGGAAGAATATAATAAAATATCTATAAAGGAATAATTGTTTCACTGTAAATAATATTGTAACAAATTGTCACAAAAAGTAAGGTTAGTAATATTTAGAACTAGTAGGTAATGTATTTTCAATTTGACATTCAGATATATTACTGCTGATTTTACTGCTGGTATTAAAAATCAGCTGAAATGATGAAATCAAGTTAGAGGATTCTAATTTTGATAACACCGCTCGTTACTTTGCAGCACAAGGGAAACATTGAAATCTATTTACAGCATCTTATCGAGGTATGACTAAAATGAAGATTCGAAATTACGTCCAGGGTGTCGATTCCAATATCTATAATATCTTTTTTGAAGTAGGGGGTAACTCCCTTCTCCTAAAAGTTGTGGGAACACATTTCTCTTGATGTAACCTAACTGTCAGATGTAAGCAGAATAAGAAGAAAAAGAATAATTTATTTACCAAAGATCCAAGAGGATGTAGGCTTCGTCACTAGTATAAAGAGTATTGCGTTGTGGTGCGTTCAAGCTATTGTAGTGTAACCCCGACCATTAGATCACCTGTAAAAATGCCAAGGAAATGTGCAAACCACCTGAACTCTTTTTGCTACATTTGCGGCGAATTGACATTTAAATATCAAAAACGGTCTTTCACCCCTCTCCCTAAAAAGTGCTATGAGCAGTATTTCAAGTGTAAAGTAGGTGATGAAGACAAAAGCTGCGCTCCCCATATTTGCTGTG
>JARFOC010001185.1:753000-771187 GCA_031763485.1 Osmoderma eremita | reverse complement strand
ATATTACCGATTGCTATTTTTGTCTAACAAATATAAGTGGTATGACTTCTAAATCCAAACATACTGTAAAATATCCTTATATTCCATCCGCACTAAGCCTAAGACCTCACAGTCCCTAATGTCATTACCTGTGCCTAAACCTCCATAAAGCATGACACTAAGCGACGATGAAAGTCCTGATGATACCAAGGCAAATGGGGCCCTGCTATATTGGCAGACTATTGCTGGAAGCTGAAGAGAGATCCTTCTGATGCAAAGTACAGCCGAAAGTCATATATCAGCACATTTTCCAAGTAAATAGATCACTTTGTACGTCATTTTTTCATGATTTATACACATTATAATATATACTTTCAAATTTTATTGCTTTGTCACTCTGAAACCCTGCCTGAGAGAAAACAGATATGAAATACGTGTAAAAAAGTACTACCAAGTTCACCCACTTTACCACACGGGACAAAATAAATCTGAAATTTTGTTGACCAGTGTTATGGGATATGATAGTGTGCACTTGCTGAATCATATGGTTATAAAGTAGATCCTCGTAGAATGACAATATTTAATTTTAAATTCGACAATACAGACATCGGCCTGTAGTTGCGAATATTAGCAGTATCATTATTTTTTAAATGGGGCAAATGTTAGCAGTCTTTTATAATATAAGGAAGTTAACTGTAGAGATAAGTTAAATGGGATCATTAATGGACGTGCGAAAACTGCGTTGCAATCCCTGACTAAGGATTTTGCTCCCATCCAGAGGTGAAAGTATTTTTCAACTTTCTCTAGGCAATTAATATATCTTGTTCAGATTTATAGGTCAGGTTTAGGAGTAAGGCGTTACTGCCATGAAATGCGCTGTAATGAAATGCCGTAGACATTCTGAAACACTTCACCAAAATAGACACCAAACGCGTTAACAATAAGTTGGGTATCCGTAAGCTCATTTCCATCCATAGGTATACATAGCAGCTGGAATTCTAGATTAATGCTTGGGGGCTTTGACAGTAGATCAAAACTGCCTAATGTCTTCCTTATTTTCACTTGTTAGTTTTAATTGTGTGCCTCTTTAATTATAGTTTTGTTCGAAGCACTTTGAAAATGGGAAATGAAAATTCCTTACTTCTTGACAGTACATAATTATTAATAAAAGAATACAGGGTTGAAAAAAACAGTATGATGTATGTACATATATCGTTCATAATTACAATGTCCTGTCCTCATCAAACAATAAATTTATTAATTCTGGACATGTTTCAAACCTTTTTTTTTTTAATAAGGAAAAGAAGTAACATTGTCAATGCTTAATAAGCATATACAAGATGATTTCGTGGTATATAAATTAAGCTCTTATCACCCGTTAAATGTGGTATCCGAAATAACGAAATGCGAGCAATTTAGGTACAGCAAATTTGTTCGTTCAAGTCTGTGAGTGGGCACACAAAGTCATTTTTTTACAGAAAAAATTAGAACCAAAGTTTTGTTAAATGTTTATAGTAACTGTCAGATCAGTATATATTTTATTTCCCTACTAAATTTTGAGTAAATAACACTAGACCTGATTATATGAAAAAGGGAATATAAAATTTATTTATTGAATAATTCATGTTGCTCATACGTGTATCTGTATAGTGACAGTATTCTCTGGGACAAGGGAAATTCTCCAAACGCATATATTATATATACAAGAACTGTCAACAAAATCGAACGAAAAAAGACTTTCACAAGACAAGAAGTACACAAGGCATAGAATAGTAATAAATAAGATGTCAATATTACTACGTATAATACGTCTATCGCACACATGGGGCACTAATATTATTTATAGGAGGAAGAGGAGGCGTGTATAGTTTCTTCTACACCGAAGGCGACGAAAGATATTTAAATGTGCTCTGAATATCGATTAGGGTATGAATCGAAATTAAATTCAGGCAATGAGATATTTCTTTTTTCGTAAAAGACTAAGTAAGCGTTACTATTAAAGATAAATATACAGGATGTTTACAGTCTTATGATTGTATTTTCAAGGGATGGTTAGACATCTTAAAATAAGGTCATTCATGTAAAAATATCTTAAGAAGGTTGCATAATAAGAGAGATATTAATGTTTAAAAAAACTTTAGTTTTTATTTTTTTATGTTTAAGTGGTGATTAACCACCATAAAAAAGGTTTTTAACGTTGAAACGATCGATCAGCAACTAGTGCAAATTAAATGTAAACGATAGGTTATTAGTGATTCTTTTTAAAGGTAGGCTGATGTCTGTAACTTTTCCCATCTGTCAAGCTGTTAGTTGTCACTGCATCCCTGGTTTGAGGTAAATTTTTCCGAATAAATCCTAATAAAGAAAGTAAAAATGGTCCATCGCACCAACAGCGAATACGTTGACATGTTCATTATAGTGAAGTACGGCAGAATTCTGCTGCTGCAAGTCGTTAGTACGCTGAGCGGTTTCCTAACAGGCCAACATCTATTCCACAAAAATTCACCGCTCTAGTAATCCGTGCACGAGAAACTGGTATACTGCGAACACGTCAAGGTCGAGATGGTGGTCCTGGCCGACACTAACGAATTTTGGATTGCGAAGAAGAAGTCTTAAATCTTGTCGAAGAAGATCCTTCTAGTAGTAATCGAAAAATATTGCGCCAAGTAAATGTATCAAATCGAATTGTCTGGCGAACACTGCGCGAGGATCAATTGTATCCTTTCCATGTCCAAAAACTACAGGCGTTGCAACTTGAAGATCATCCTTTACGTTTACAGCTTTGCCGATGGTTTCTACAAAAACATGTAGAAATTCCAAACTTTTCTTCCATTGGATTGGCGACTGATGAAGCAACGTTTACACATAATGGCATAATAACTGTCGTAATACTCGTATTTGGTCTGTGGAAAATCCACATACTGTTCGTCATAATCATTTCCAGCATAGATTTTCGATAAACGTTTAAGCCGGACTGGTCAACGGATAACTTATTGGCCCATTTGTGTTACCAAATCGAATGAATGGATATGATTATCTCTTGTTTTTGCAAAATCATTTGATGGAACTATTGGAAGAAGTTCCTTTGAATGTACGTCGACAAATGTGGTTTCTTCACGATGGCGCACCGCCGCATTTTAATCGTTTAGTTCGCCAACATTTAGATAATGTGTTTGAAAATAAGTGGGTTGGTCGAGGTGGTCCTATGCCATGGCCTCCTCGGTCACCCGACCTTAACCTCCTTGATTTCTACTTATGGGGCGTTATGAAAACCATGGCATACACCAACGACATAATTGATTTAAATGATTTTCGTAACCGCGTTGAGGTAGCTGCGGCGACAATTCGACGGCAAGAGGAACGCCTAGTAAATTATGAATACGTCAAGCGAGACTTTGCGTTCAACAATACGGCGATAACTTTGAGCAACTAGTGTAAAGTGAATTCCATGGAAAATATAAAAATATTGTTTAAATTAGTATGCGTAATCACCACTTTAAAAAAAAGATTTTTTTTAACATTAATATATCTCTTATTATGTAACTTTGTTAAGATATTTTTACGTTAATGACCTTATTTTAAGATGTTTAATCACCCCTTCAAAATAAAATCACAAGACCGTAAACACCCTATAAGGTCGAGGTGATTTTTTAGGTTAGAATTCAAAAATTATACATATACAGAGTAATTTTTAATGCATGGGTTAAATTTCCCGACACATCAAATTTTTAAAACGCTGATAGTGCGTGAATTGATGATCTTTCTCTCTCATATTGCGCCAGTGGCGTCTTATGCAGGATGATGTAGCGGATGTATTAATTTTTGAGAGCTTTTAATTCTCGAACAATTGTTTAATTTATACTACAACGACAGATTAATGAACCAAATAAATAATACTAATGTATTCCATGTAATAAAAACATAAAGGTCAAACATTGGGAAAATATTCACAAGAATAAATAACAAATTTAATATCAACCGAAAATTATCTCTATTTTTAACTATCACTCTATAACAGGCGTGCAATATGTCCACCATTGGATACCAAACACAAATTAACTCTTTCTTTACAGTATCAAATATTTGTTCCAATCGATATTGATCGACATTGTTTATTTCTTTCACTATGGCTACTTTTAGTTATTCTGGGGTATAAAGACGATTTTTTTAAATCTTCGTTTTTAAGTAACCGAAGAGAAAGGAGTTCAAGGACGTCAGATCAGGGGAGCGTGATGACCAAAGATCATTACTAATCTTTCATCGGAAATTTACGGAAGATAGTTCAATGTATCATAAGCGACATAAGGTGGTGCATCGTTATGTAATATAGCAAATTAGCCAGCAAAACCAGTCAATGAAACTACTTCGCATCAACCTATATGTTTACATACCATGCCACCAAAAATATTTGAAAAATTGCGGGCAATTAGAATAAAAACAACTTATAATCATCAACCATAATACTAGATTATTAGTTAGGTTTTAAACATAATTCAAACACACAGAATTTCTATAGAATTGTCGATGAAAAACACTTTCCATAGCAATATTTGTAGCTGTGGATCAAGCTTCTGACAAAATCGCGCATATTAGGTTTTATATATAAAATCAAAAGCATTTTCCAAGCGGATCGCCAAACATCTCTCTTCTCATGCCTTTTACATTCAATGCATTTATTTATTACTTCAATCATTGTAGGTAGATTGTAAATAAACAGTCGATAAAAAAATATTATACAAGATGTTACATTTAAAATAACAGAGTATGTATACATTCATTTACTTTTTGCACAGTGTCTATATTCGAAAATACACACATAAATTGTCTAGCACCGAATTGCATAACCTTCTTTACTAAAATGAAATATGGGACAGTAATGGAAGAGCCGGTTTTCTAGAAACGATTACGATGATGGATACGTATAGGTACAAAATCGATTTATCCCTTATTGATGTCATAAATGCCGTCACGAGATTGAAGATATTTTAGAGACTTTCGGAACGAAATTCCAATGTTATTGAAAAGTTGACACTAAGCTAATATATGGCCAGATGGCGCAGATGTGCGTTATTCGTCTTATTATACATTTGCGCAGATATTTTTATTTGCAAACATGCACTCATCTATTACGACATTTTGCATGAGATTTCATAGAAAGGAAACAACGCATTGTGGTTTAATGTTATTTTTATATACATACATATAGCTTAGACCCTATTAGACATTCACCCTAGTAAAATCCTTGCTGAATTTATGGTATAATGAGCGTCTAAATAAATTCAGTAAAATCGAAATAAAATTTTTTGGGAAACTTTTATTTTTTTTGATAGAAATACACCTTTACGTGCAGGTCTATTTTCAACCATCATTGAGAGAGATCCACTGAGAGAGAACCATCATGACAGATCAACTCGTTTCTTAATTGCAACCCTCCTATCATTTACTTGATTTTGACAGATCTTTTCTTTATCGAAACGACAGTATAACAGCATTGCCATCTTACATAAGAAATTTTCAAAGTAAATGAGAATTGAATGTTAAAAAACGTAAATTTTCGTAACGTAAAATACTTAACAATCCTTAAAAACACTCCACACCGCATAAATATATACAAACTGTGTAAGTATTTCGGCGGATCGAGGTTGCCAGCTTCACCAGTAACATCCTTGTTAGTAATATTTTTGATATACTCGTATCATAGTTCCTGTCATCTTTCGTGTCACCAAAATCCGGAAAACTTTAATAGTTTCTTTAAATAAAATTTTATTAACAAAAAATTAAACAAAAATAAATTAATTCTTTTAGATGGCACTTGGGGGATCTCTATAAAGCACAATATATCCCTCATTATGATGGCCTCCATTCTGGTTCTAAAATGTCTGCACACACGCTGCAACACAGCTGCCCATATATCGAATGCCACCTCAACAAAGATCTTTAATGACGTTATATTGGGACACCGGGACTTGTTGGTGATACTTTCAACTACGCTGCATACATAGTACTCCAAAATATTCAAGTCTGGGCTATTGGGATGGCAGAATGTCTTCGACCAAACAATATCAAAGTTGTTGGAGAACTTGTTATTATGCTCTCGGATAGCATCTATCGCAATTTTCATCATGTACAATTTGCATCGAAAGTCCTCTTCGACAATTCAACGCATTGTTATCTCACTTACACCCATAATCGATGCCCGTTTTCGCAATGATTGCCCAGGGTCCTCTAAAGTCATCGCTCAAGGTCTTTCAACGTCTGCTGAGGTCGTTACGGTCAGTTCTTTCGAATGACTCTTGTATCCAAAGAAAAGAACTACTTCTGTAGCTGAGTACCTAGCCTCTAGGCCCTTCGATTATACCTCGCACTTGGTTTCAACATCGCGGCCAGTTTGAAGTTTACTAGAAGCATAGAGCTTTCTCGGACACCAACAACGACCTCTGGCGGACGAACAATATGGTGCATAATTTCAAATTGAAAATTGTCCGGATTTTGCTGCTTAATTTTAGTCCTTCATTTGTTCTACGTGGCTTTCTCTCTTCCAAGATTCCTCCATCGTAGGTAGACTTTCTGGAGCATCTTCTTTTCAAAACAAGTTCCATCTTTTTAAACTTCCAACTTTCACTTGAACATGTAATTGTCAGCCCTATAAATGGTCTTCTACTGTCTTACTTTTTTATTCTGATAATATAATGATCCCTCGCCAGTTTATTGAGAACGCAGACATCGTTTTCTCCTGATTATTTCATTTCCTATTTTATCTCTAGTGTTAGATTTTGTCATGAACCTGGATTGTCTAGGCAAGTAAATTACTCTGCTTCTTCAAACTACATTTTCACATATTCTTTTCTAAATATCTGATCTGTTAATCCCACTATTTCTCCACTTCTAGTTTTTGTACATATCCTCCTTGTGCTTTCAATCCTGTAACTGCTATTCAGCAATTCCTGTTTCCCTTTTCAAAACTAGATATCCTTTGTTAAAAAAAAAAACTCAATTTTTAATACACTTTTCAATTGATTAACAAGTTTTTGTTTCGCCAAACGTACGTTTTATTTCCGGAACCAACCATAACCTCATTTCTTCTTAAATAAGCTAAAAAAGGGAATAGTGTTATTAGATACGACTAATTTTTTATTACAAATTCAGGTAGATTAATCATGATTTTGTGAATAGAGAAATTTGTCAGGAATTTGTCAATCTACTAAATAAATTTGCCAAACAAAAGGATTCATCGTTAAGCTGTAGTTTTTTTCTGGCTGGTGGATAAGAGGAAATATTGGTTTCCCGAAAATACCGTTTTCTCTTTCGCTTGGCAGTAAATTGTCCTTAAAAGGATATCGTTAGGGTGCTATCTTTGTCAAACACGACTTGTTTTCCTCGAATAAAAAAAATAAATAAACGATTCCTGGACTAAAAAGAAAGAATATCGGAAACTACTAAAATGGAAATATATGTACATGTACAATCTTTTTTTGTATGTATTTCTATTCCTATTTTATTGACATGAAAATGGGTATGGAGATGAAAATGGGAATGTCCTAAACATGCAGAGGTATTGAAAACAAATTCATTTCTCCTCTATTATAACCGAGCATTGTAAAATGAACATTCATTAATAGATAACTAATTAAAACACAGGACTACCACTGCAGGAGCACCAATTAGCCTTTACTTCATTATTAACGGCCAAGTGAGGAATGCAAACTTCTAATTAAATTATTTTCGAAGTGCGATTTTTATCAAGACAGTTTCAATTAGATTCTTGTTGTTTCCGTAACGTGGCACGTGCCTCCAAGCGTTGCACCAGCAACAAATTGAAACTTTTTAATTAAAAATCGCTTCCGTTAACTAACCATCTTTTTGCCTGACAATATCTCCTTGCTGTGATTTTCAAACTTCCCTATTATCGACAATGTCGTAATCAGAAATCAAAATCGCTTGTTTGTACTCTATTGCGATGTTTAAATCGATTCTTGCAGCGCAAATATTTTGTATAATGAAATGCAATTTCAACCTAGGCCGGATTAAATTGGAATACAAAAAGTTTTAAGTTTAAAAGTTCAATAAGATTTAAAATAACATGACAAAATTTCTTTTGTAATATTAGATTGTCCTTGTTTAGTTCATTTCTTTGAAATAAATATAGGAAAACTAACTGTGCATAGATTTGAAATAATTAAAATTCAAAATTACACGTGGAAATTGTATGGGAAAGTTGAACTCCGTTGAAAAAGGTCATCCGATTTCATAATTGGCTTCGCGTTTCAATTTTTCATTCTAGGAAAAGTATTCCCGCCAAAATTCTTAAAAGGTCGATATTGCACTAAATGCAAAAACCTTAAATTTTCCAAAGTAATTAGCTTTATTAAAAAATCTACTTAAAATAACAAAGTATTCTCAAATTCTTCTACTTTCAGGACATCTTGAGAGCTAGCTGAAAACATTTTTGAATTGTGCAACACTGTATTCTTGGAGCTGCTCTGGAGATATTAAAACGTTCCACTTTAAACGAACATATAGGTAAAATTGTGGAATACTGACTTTTATAAAAATTTTGTAGAAAATATTTTATTGGTATTAGGTAATTCTAATGTTTTGAGGAAATTTTGCAAGGATATCTGAAAATATTTTTGAATTATGCTTGGAGATATTCATTATCAAATAGACAAATGTATATAAAGCTTTTACAGAAAATGTTCTGTACATTGAAAGGTAATGCTGTAATCATAGACCCATTTGATACTTTTAAAAGGAATTACTTCTCCAGAAATTAAATAAGTTGATTACAAACTTGCGCGTTAATGAAAACCGTTATTGCTAAAACCTAATTGGGACATTGAAGCAGGTGAACATTTGCAAAGAGGGGCTGAATGTTTTTATGACTTCTACTATTTTAATTAGTTTTTTTTCTGAATATCTTTTATGCGATTCTGTATAAGTTAATTATGAATACTTTCAATGTAACAAAATTTCTCCCAGACATACTGGAATAATGACATTCTTACTAAGTTCCTTTTACATCATAAATCAACACAAACAGTACACTGATTGTGAGATGCTGCTGGATAGAAAGATAAAAAAATTGTAAATAGAAAGTGAGCAGGCTTTTAATTAAAATTTACTTAGCTAAAAATAGAAATGCTGAATAATAGCTTAAACGGAATCGCAATTGCTTTGAATAGACAAAAAGAAATTGACATCTTTTTCAGAACTATAATAATTAGTTTTCTTGATGCGAAATGTAACGGCAAATAAATGTTTATCTTCTACTCTCATTTCTTCCATAACCTATTAGGATTACCATTATTGTCATAGGAACATTACCGTTTTAATAAATGCCTTCAATGGAAAAACATCCAGGATAAATAACATAACCTAATATATATTTATCCAGTGAATTCACAACGTGTTTTGTCAACAGCGCCATATAAGACGTCATTTACAATCAGTGTCGTGCAACGATCTTTATCCTGCCTGTCCTATAACATACTTCATTCGCGTTAGGAATACTGTAGTGTGCGTTGTGATATGCGTATGTATTACACAGAAGGGTGTATTCGGAAATAGCGGCAAATTTAACTATATTTGAATGTGAACAGCTGATTAAAATAATAGATAATTATTATTTACAAGAAATGTAAGGTTATCATAAAGTATCATGCATAACATTTTTTGGATTACTGTTCTATGCGGGTATTTAGAAACTACGTGTTCTTTTCTTAAGTGTATTGTTTGTATAGTGACGCGCTTTCATTATCTCGATCCAATATTTCTTCTTCAACCACATTAAAACCCAAAGACACTATGTTCCTGTAATAATTCTCAATAAACACCTTTTTGCTCGTATATACAACAGACAGAACTTTACTTAAATTATTAAGTAGCGGAAGACTGGGGAAGTTCTTGGGGTGAATATAATTACGCGATAGAAGGAGATAGCGATATGTGTGAAATGTGTCTAGGGACTGCGGACAAGTGTGTGCTTACACGGAGCTCCTTTACTACCAAGTAAAGTAATTTTTTTCGTGCTTCAGCGTTTTAGTATAACTACCTCAGTTAATTATGAAGCTATTCGCATGTTGATCGTTCCAATTGTTGTTTAAACGGCCAGGAATGATTACGTAATATAATTTTTTGCTTCCCTTCAATACTTAGAGCTAAAAAATAAGTGTAAAATAGACTCTGGCGCTGAAAGTTCCGCTATCTCGGGGGATGGTTGTTCTGTGGAACAACCACTCCGTTAGATGTGTAGATTCGTCCCTAGATTTAAATATATATTTTCACATTCTTGGATGTGAATTCCGGTATGATGATACCGGATCCGCTGTTAATACCACTCACAACAATCTCTCTGTACCATTATCTCCGGAACTTGCGGAAAAAGACCAGTGCTACAAGATAGAGTGACACTGACAATGAGATTCGGAATATTGCCTAATTTGCTGTGATTCCTATTCGAATTCGCGACCAAGGGAACAAAGAATTGGATACACGACGAGCAAAAATTGAACATATTTAAAATGTTTAGACAAATATAACATAATAACTTATATATGTCTGTGATTCTGATCTAACCCGTTTTTCTTTGTAGTTTCTAAGGATGGCAACTTAACTGCCGAAATATGTATTTAGAGTCCGTGTAATAGGACGCCCAAATTTCTAAATTTTATTTTAATTATTTATAATTTGAAACAGCTATTTGCTAATATAATTCCCACTCTGTATACATTAGCACTGTCAGTTTACATGCGAATAGATTTACCAAGAAATGGCAAAAGGTAAACGACATATGCCATTTGCTATTCCTATGATTTGGAGGGAACCATCATATCATATTACCGATTGCTATTTTTGTCTAACAAATATAAGTGGGATGACTTCTAATTCCAAACATACTGTAAAATATCCTAATTTTCCATCTGCAGTACCTCACAGTCCGGAATTACCTGTGCCTAAACCTCCACAAAACATGACACTAAGCGACGATGAAAGTGCTGACGATACCAAGGCAAATGGAGCCCTGCTATGTTGGCAAACTATTGCTGGACGCTGAAGAGGGATGTTTCTGGTGCAAAGTACAGCCGAAAGTCATACACCAACACATTTGCCAAGTAATTATATTGCTTTGTACGTCATTTTTTCATGATTTATAGCCATATTATAATATATACTTTCACAAAATTTCATGGCTCCGTCACTCTGAAACCCTGCCTAATAGAAAAATTCAGCAAGCTGATGTGAAATAAGTGTAAAAAGTGCTATCAAGTTCACCCACTTTACTTCGTGGGACAAAATCAATCTGAAATTTTGTTAACCAATGTTATCGGATATGATAGTTTTCACTTGCCGAATCATATGGTTATAAAGTACATCCTCGTAGAATGACAATATTCAATTTTAAATTAGACAATACAGACATCGGCCTGTATCAGCAGTATCATTATTTCTTGCTAGCCGGTGCAGCATAAACAAATCTTTTCTTTTATTTTTAAATGTAACATCACCCATGGTGCACCAGAAAATTAATCAAACCAAGGGGGAGCTGTTAAAGCAATTACACTTGAAAATTTGTGTCGTCCTGGCAGTAATTCAAATTTCAAGACAAATTAGACAACGAATTAGAAAGGCACCGTTACATCAATTACTCATTAAGTTGGTAAGGGTATTTTTTGATTTAGTTCTACCATTTCGAGGCCGCTGTATCCTATCATTTGGTATGCTAAAATAATAGAAAACTTTGCTAGTGACTGATCTCAATTATATGAGTACGGTACAAAATATTAAAACCATTAACGTTAATTAATGGGTAAATATGTTATCTTAAAGTTTAAAACTTTTAAAACTTGAGTTTATTTGGTTAAAATTAAAAAAAAATAATAAGAATTCCCTTGTTAGATTTACTTCTTTTTTCGTATTCTCGATTTGGTAGGACAAAAATTTATTTGCCAATCGCAATAAATAAATAATTTAAATATACACAAAACTAGTTGTTTTATCAAAATAATTTAACTTACTACTTACTACTAACCAACTTACATCAGCGGCGGAATAATCAGCCCCACAACGCAAACCGATTGTTCCTTTGCCGCATTAATATTCTTCTGGGCTAAAACATTACACAAAAAACGATCATATACTTTTAAACGAGGATCTCTCTCAATACTCTTTCAATATGTATATAAGTGGCTGAAACTTTTTAATAGGATAATTTTGTATTTTCTTGAAATCGAAAGTTCCATCCCGCTTAGTTTATCGCCCATCTCTGTGCAGGGGATATCTGCTGAGGATGGCAACTTAGTTGCCGAAATACGTATCCAAGAGTTCTTCACTCAACGAGGTGGTAAGGTAATATTTTTTATTTTTTACTATCTGTGAAAGGGTAAGAACAAATATATTTCGGGACAATTTATAATTTTTAATTCTAATGGCCGTTAAGTTAATTGGCAATTTACAAGGGTAAATTGGGCTTGGGCAATGTTATACAGGGTCCGGCAAAAGTATGGAATAATGCCGTTATTTATTTAAATACTGCTCTAATCTAAATTTTCTTCAAATAAAAGTTCTCTTAATTATATTTTGCTGTGTTTTGATCGAGTTTTCGTGGCGGTTTTTTTACGGTGTCGTTGCTATGGCAACCAATCTTTTTCTTAAATAGTAATGCAAATATATTTTGTATGCTATTTTAGCAATCTACACATAGTTATACATCGGCCAGTATAAAATTTGTAACAACAAATTCAATAAAATTTGTAGTTTATTATAACAAAATGACAACAATAATACGCAATCATAACTATGAATGCAAATCAACGTTTCGAACTAAAAACAACATCATCATCATCATAAACAGTTCCTCTTATACCTCACGGCATCGAGGGGTCGCTGCACAGGGTTCTCAATGCTCGGCGATCTTTCGCAAGCATCTCGGCTTGTCTCCAACCAATGTGTTTTTGTTGTAGGGATTTAGCAATCTCCCCCTTCCAACTCCTGCCCGGTCTTTCTCTCTTCTTCCTCGAGTCTACTCCTTCCTTCCAGATAGTTTTAACTTTTCTGGTGTCCCTAATTCGCGCGATGTGCCCAAACCACATCAGCTGCCGTCTCTCGATTGTTTCTAATAGTGGATTGGTGCCCATTCGTTCACGAATCACGCTCTTTTTAATGCGGTCTCTTCTAGTTACACCTAGCGCAGCTCTTAAATAGCGCATCTCACTTGCTTGTAATCTGGATTTATCTCTATCACTCAATGCCCAAGTTTCACAATCGTAGGTAAGCACTGGCACGTAGACAGTTTGAAATATTCTTGCTTTTGTTGTGTTCAATATTTCTTTTTTTTTCGGATGAAACTTTTGTTCAATGCATAATACATCCTATTGGCGCTAGCAATCCTATTATCAATTTCGTTTTCAAGTTTCCCTTTTTCGTTTATAATTGAACCTAGGTATTTGAAGTTCATTACTTAATTCAGGTTTTTGTTATTTAGTTTGATTTCTATTTGTTCATCTCCTCCCAGTACCATCACTTCCGTTTTTTCAATATTAATATTCATTCGGTGTATCCTGAATTCTTCATTCCATATTGTATTTAAGGTCTTCATCCGACTTTGCAACAATGACTAAGTCGTCTGCGTACAGCATTTCTGTCAAGAATACTTGTTGTAACTTATAAGTAACTTATAAGATTTATATATATATATATATATATATATATACATATACGGGATATATATATATATATATATATAAATCATCCATAATCAAGATAAAAGTGGGCTAAGTATTCCTCCTTGTCTGATCCCCATCGTTTTGATAAATTCCTTTGAGAGTCAGTTGCTCGTTTCTAGTGGTTTCATAAAAGCTTCTGATGGCTCCCTGTAACACTTCATCTACTCCTCTTTTATCCAGTATTTGCCATATTTTATTTCTTGGGACACTGTCAAATGCTTTGTCTAGGTCAAAGAAGGCCAGGTACAACTTTTTATTGCGAGTAATCATCTTCCCCGATAGTTGCCGCAGACTAAAAATCAAGTCCGCTGTTCTCCGCTCCGGCCTGAAACCGCACTGATTATCATCGATTGCTTGTTCTACTTCTTCTCTTAGTCTCTTTTCCAGTATCATTTCATATACCTTACTGGCTGCACATAACAATGAAATTCCTCTATAATTTTGGCATTTTTTAACATCACCTTTCAACAATTGAATATAAATTAAAATTAATTTAGTCTCTCCCTGAAAGAGCGCCTGTCATTTCCAAACACAATATTTTCTACTACCCATATTTCACGCATAATTCTAATTCGGAGATCTAAATTGTTCGGCCGCTCCATATAAACTTTAGTTTTTATGTGACCCCATAGAAAATAGTCACAAAGGTTTAAGATCCGACCGGTCACTCTATTGCACCTGCTCGTCCAATCCATGGGATCAGGAACATATTATTCAGATAATATCCGATCTACAAACCAAAGTGTGGAGAAGCCTTGTTGAAAGCACAGGTTATTGTTATTAGGGTAAATGGCTTTAATGTGGGAACTACGTTTTGGGTAAATAAATTTAAATATTTCTTCACGTGCTATCTATAAAAAAATGGTCCAATAATATTATCATTAGTAATTCCTGTCCAAATATTCACTGATTGGGGTCGTTAGCCATTTAGGGTTTTCCTGGGCCCAATATCGACAATTATGTCTGTTAACATATCCATTTAACATAAATGTGGCTTCGTCAAAAAACGAAATGTTATTTCCGAAATCAGGATTTGTCGGAATGCATTTGACCTTGCCAAGAGTATACCAGTATAATAGTTTCAAATATAACTTATCCAGTAAATATAAATAAAATATTCTTTTGCAATTATAAACTATAAATAGCAATGGCATTAAGACGTCGCTCCAAATATTTACTTATTGTCATGGGACACGCTATTTGGTATTTAGTGTTGTACTTAATCAGAAATAGATATTTAAAATCCTCCCGGGTGCACAGGGATTAAAATATACCTAGTACACGCGTTCGTGCTGCGCATATGGAGCCTAATTCATCGGACAGAAAGTATATTGCTCCGATGTATCCATGTATTACATAAAGATGAAGTATACATTCGCCAGCATCCGCATAGCAGATGCCTATTCTGTACTAATATAATCTAGCAATGTCACTATAACAATAATACGAACCCTTACTCCCTACATATCAGAGGCCGCCTTTACCGATTGAGTCTCGGATATTAATGGAAACTAATATTAAATTCAAATAATAATCGTATAGGTGGCAGTCATGTGCGTATTTAATTAACCCTGATGAAAAACAATTTGATGGTAGCGACACACGAACCTAATACTAATAATAATGAATTACTTCATCATATAAACATTCTAATTAAATTGCTTGTAAAATCGCTGGTAACAATCAACAAATAGCAGCATTTTGAAGTTGAAGAATTTTTAGCGACCTAACCACCTTACAATTGCATGAAATTACCCCATCTATTTACAGTATATTTCAACAAAATTGATTTTATATTCATACCGAGCTTGTTATCTATTGATTGTGCGTACAAAATTTCCATACTATTACCATATTCGTCAGAAAATTGACAACTTGTTTATCCGTAGTACGCAAGGATCCATTGAAAACAGTCCACTGAGATACTGGGATTTTAATTTTAATCGATATAGGAAGGAATATTTGAATAGGACAATCTTAAACGGAGATGATTTGGAAATTGAAGAAAGAAACACTTGCTTGTGATTTACCTCAACGGTTAAAAATAGATTTTCTCAAATTTTGCTTAAATACTAACTGTTTGGAGTTTGGAAGCTTGTGTAGTCTAAGTTTCGTTTAGTAGGTACAATAGTCTTCTCCTACGTTTTGAAGAATAGAAGTTGTAGACAATATACAAATCTTACTCAATAAATAAATGACAAAAAAATTATATTTTTAAAAATAAATTACATATATCTTTAGGAGATTCGGTTTTTCCGAGAGACACATTGAAGCATCAGTTTGCGGCCTCCTAAACCCGTTTCGCCTATAAATTTCGGTATGTTAAAAATACAAAATACAAAATCTAACGTCCACTCATAAATTTCGTCATCGTCGTGCGAAAAAACTGAATCGCGACGACTATAAATCTTGCTCCGCCTTTTTGATACGCTTTTTCTTAATTTTAAATAAATCCGTCTGTGTAAATCTCGTTAATTTAATTGCTTTTTTGCGTATTTTTTAGTTTAGGGCGATGACAAACGTTCAAGGTACATGAATTCATGTATCTTGAACAAATGAATTATGTACGGATAAAGCTACAGGACGGCTGATTTACTGTGAAGGCGGCATGAATAGAAAAATTAATAACACACGTTGAAAGTATAAATTTAATCTAAATTAACATATGTCATAATATAGACAAAAGTGCTGGCAATAAATTATAACAAAGTCATACAAATACTCCCAAATATAAGAAACAAGATAATTGTTGACAATCAATTGGTCAATTTAAAAAATTCAAATATATCACCTGCCCCTTGATTACTCAGCTTGGAAGGAGTGTATACAAGCAGACGTCTCACAATGTTAGTCCTCGCTAACGGAACCATAAATGTATGTGAGTCATATCTCGCACTCACCCTTGGCACAATGAATGACATACCCTCAAGCAGGAAGGAGCAGTCGATATAGTTTCCCAGAAGATTCTTCAAAAATTTCCTGCAGATGCTATCTCTCCTGGCGCTGAAAGGCAGCATACAGTGTCTCGACCCAAGTTCGGCTTGTGGGATGCCCACCAATGGGTACGTACCATCCAGTTTGTAAGAGAGGAATTTAAAAATCTGCGGTGGATACGATCAAGTGGTAGGAAATCCGATGCATATAAGGGATACCAAATAAGACAAGCATATTCTATTTTGATCAAAAGATAAGCAAAATAGAGAGTCTTGAGTACGGCAGTATTCGTGAAATATGTAGACATTCGCATGTTGAACCCAAGAGATTTATAGGCATCAGAAAATACTTTTTGTATATGTGATTTAAAACTAAGACTGGAATCGAATAATACTCCTGAGCTGAGTAGTTTTAGAAAAGAAGTAATGAAACCAAACGAAGACAACCTGCCCAGAAGAATTTCGTGATCAAGTGAGTCGAATCCTCTTGACAAGTCCGTATAAATTACATCAACCCATCCCCTCCTGTCGAGTACCTCTCCCACATACTGAGTTACCGTTGTCAAATTGGTAACAGTTGAGCGTCCAGATACGAAACCATGCTGTCCAGATGAAATGAAGGAACGGGTGCTGTGTAATGTGCTAGAGTGACTTTCTCGTAAATCTTGGCAAAGTTGGATATAATAGATATAGCTCTGTAGGATAAACACGTGCTATCGCCCTTTTTATGTACAGGAACAACTTTCGTTGTCTTCCATTGATCCGAGCAAATGCTGGACCGAATGGAAAGGTTAATGATTGTCTGCAGTGGAGAGACAAAAAGGAACCTGCAGTCACGAATCAAGAAGCCAGGTAATTGATCATTAATCATTAAACAGTAAAATAGGATAGGGGCAAAATAATTTAGATTTTAAATTACCAGCTTGGTATGAACTGTCAAATTCTATCTATCTGTCGTACAAATTTTTCTTGTTATACTAGACTTTTCATAGCTTAGTACATCAACTTTGTTTCCGCTGTGCGAATATGACATTATTGTAACATTCTGAACCTAAATGAAAATGTTACATATTTTAAAAATATAATTTTGAATGTTACGCCTTTGGCGACGACACTTAATTCATAAATTAACATCAACGTTTAATACACAGGCATACCAATAGTTGTATATTTGATTGCATAAGTACGTGATCGTGTGGGCGATTGTTGCACTGCTGACACGTTATATGTAGGTATCAAATATCGAGGCAATACAATGCATCTATTACTTTGATTGCCTTCATTATTATTAAATACAAAAGAACACGGGCTGTTTATGTGAGTTTGCTTGAGGTTGGAATAGATGCAGAAATAGAAAAGTATCCAAATATCGTCAAGTCACAATTTAGAGAAGCTAAATAATTGTTAAAGTAATGGGGTAAATTGTTCAAGACGAAAAAGGAAAAGCGGTTAATAATCATAATAATAATAATAATAATCAGAACGTCCTCCATTATTCTTCTTCTTTTAGTAACAATTACAATATCGTCTGCGTAAGCTATTATTTGACTGCCG
>JARFOC010001185.1:681421-752900 GCA_031763485.1 Osmoderma eremita | reverse complement strand
AATCTACGTATTCCCGAAACACGTGTCGTCCCGAATTAATTAATACTTGTGCGGGAGGAGTAATCCGAACAGTGTGTCTAGGTTATGATTAAAAATGTTCAACGGAATTGAAAAATATTCTCAGTCGGTAACATTTATGCTATTGCAGATGAGCTATTTTTTATTATAGCCATGTGTTGCTTCCAGTAATGCTGCTGAAGACAAAGAACGAATTGGTGTATATACAGAAAGAGTTGAAAAGAGAATGATGTGTCTGGCAATCGGAAACTATACGTGGATATGTAAAACACACACACGGCAAATTGGCAAATTCAGCAATCAACATACTAATATATTGACTGAAAACTTCGGTTATATGACAAATTTGCCAATTTGCTGTGTGTGTGTTTAACATCTGCACGTATTGTTATCGACGAACGGACCTATTCGGTCTTACACCAATTCTAAAATTACTCGCCATTCTAATACGCACCTAAACCGTTCTAAAAGAAATGTTGAAAAAGTAATACCAATGAGTTGTGACGTAATACCTTCCTTCGGTTAAAATTTGCCTTCTGGAACGTACTCCAGCGAATAATCATAGATTTTCCATGCTTGGTGCCCAAAAGAACAGGAATTTAAAAAACAACGCGAGTTCTTTACAAAAACTAAACACCCATCCTAACATTTTGGCGCTCCAACTTCGTAGAAGACCCATTTCCACCCCCAGACTTGAGCGTTAAGATTCGAAAAATTTACCAACTAGATGTTAAATTAGTACTAAGTAAATAGCTAGTAGTTCAAAAAGAGAAATCCATTGGGGTACCTCCCACAAATTACTAAATGTCCTCACTAGGACGGACTGTAATAGGATGGGATGTTAAAAATGTTTTCACGCATATAAGTATCAGCAACCATTACTGGGTTCTTCCTTAATTTCCTCACCTCGTCATTATTTAACTACTGTCTAGATTTGGTACATGTTTGAAGACTAGTTATGAAACCAAAAGCTTTATATGCACACTTAGATACTACGGGGCTTCTAGTATGTGACCAGTAATACATGTTAGTTGTGTAATACATGAAAATTGTTGGGCTGCATAGAGTGTAAGTGTATTATTGATACAGAAGGTGGTGGTCATGATTAACATGACTTGATTTTTGGGCACTTACAAAATCCGATAACATAAGATCTCTCCTGGTTGTGACTTATCTCTTCCTAAAATGTATTTCTATTGATTCCTATTTCAGGGTAGATTAAAATGTTGAGTTACTGTTCTCATAACATTTCTCCTTACTTGATTTGGTTTTAAGTAAGTAACCTCATTGCTCCCCACATCCTTTTGAAGCATATTCTATTATATTTTATTTGGAATATAATTCTCCAGGTTTATTAGCTAAAAACCGTATTCACAGTTAGCTTACGTCACACACGTAAACCAAACATAGCTCGCCATAGCAACAATAACTTTCTCCTAAACTATCTGATAGATGTACAAGTTGAAAATCAATCTGAGAAAAATATTCCAGTGTCGAAATCCCGCTCCATCTGTATTTCATTCCTTAAGTCCCTGCATAAATTAACATTGATAATAATCATCAAAAATAAATAAAAACGTATAGAAGATCCAAGAATTTCCCAAAGTACGTGATAAATTTTCCGTAAATTATTATTCCGATCGCAGTAAAATCCGTGGCAAACTAAACAACACATCGACAACTCGGTCGGTAACAATTTTTCCGCGATAAATTACCATCTTTCTTACCGCGGTATTTACAACGGGGAATACAGATAAAAGAACGCTTTATGCCCGAATGGCAATAAATAAACAATTAGAGGCTGCGGTAATAAAAAAAAAAAGGCCCAGCGCCAACAAGTCGTAGTATGGTTCTTTCTAGTCGGCCCGGAACGCTTAGATTTAACAGGTCATATGTAAGACGTTTTAAAATTAATTTACGGCGATAGTGAAACCGCGCAGAACCTCGTCCATCGTGTATGGGAGCGTTTGAGTTTTTACGATCGTCGGTTTTATGCCTTCATCCTTCTGCGTGCAGGCGTTTAGAGAAAAAGTACGACCCGGAATTATCGCGCGGAGGGGATATTAAGTATTGGAATTTACGGCCGGGCGGTATAAACAAATTCGCGTCCGTTGTAAAATTGATTTGTGGCGCAGTAACTTCTTTCTTTTTTTAACATTCGGTGGCTATAAATTTCCCGGGTAAAATTAAAACCGATTGGCAAAAAGATTGAGCGGTGATGAGCAATATTGGAATTCTTCTGGGGAAATGATCTTGGTTTCGCAATTTGAAATATTTTATATTAATTTTGATTTCAATAATCGTATTTTCATCTATTTCCCGCAGATCAAGTTTTCTCCTGCGTCCAGAAGATTTTGCTCTCAATGTTTCACTTTTAGGCCTTCTAGATTATCTATTAAGTCCTTCGTAACTTTGTCTCCAATACTCCAAAGTGACAAAAGGGCAAAAGCATTCTTATTTTAGTAGCAGTGTTAATTTAAAACATTCCATTATTATAATATAATATAGTCGTTAGGCGTTAATGTATGACTCTACATTACTGGGAAATAAATAATATACCTTGAAAATAACAAAGAAAAATGTTCTTCATATTTTTTACGTCTTAAATTGCTGAAAGTGTATTGTAAAGTTTAAAAATAGTTTCTCTTAAAAAAAACCCTAATTTCTAATTGACTCTATCTAGTTCGATTCGTTGGATTATATTCATCATAAATTTGGCCAATAGCAATCACAAATTTTACATAGTTACCATGTACTGATAAACGAATATATCCTTGACGACGTGGTTTAATCATTTCGATGTTGTCAGTGGGTCCAACCAAGTAAAAATAACATTGCAACAAAGTTTTGTATTTATCAACAAACGTCAATCAAAATCGCAAAGAATGGCTTCGGGAAAGCTACAGGTTTAGTACTAAGCGAAGCAATTGAAGTTTTAACGCGAACACGGTAAAAACCCACAAAATGCATTTGTGGGAAGCAGTTTTTGACATCTTGTGAAGAGCGAAAATATGAATTCTTTGAGCAGAATACTTGGCAAGTATTCTCAAAGACTAGGCTTTCAACAAGAAGCGAGCTGATGGCACCGACTATAAAGAGGGAGTTGTAAAGACGATTTGGAATATTTCCGCAAAGCTTCTCCAGAAAAAGTACTTTGAGGATTATAATCGGAAAATAGACCCATTCAAAGACTTAGTTTGTGAGGATGCCAGAAAGACACGTGCGGCCAAAAGAAGAGAGCTACAAACGCTTCCGGAGAAAAAAATATCCAGTTCTCCGGCTCTGACACCTGAAGAGATCAGCAAGATTGTGGGAAATTATGACAAAAACTCACCGGACGGCGTACAAAAAAAGGTCTACCAGATTTCTGCCGTCGAGGTCGCATGGCGTGACAACGAAACAACCTTCTGTCTAGTAGAATTTTTCAAGAACGAAGTCAACACTTATGGTGAACCTGCCGTATTGAATACACTATATTCTCCAAAACTACACAGAGCGGAGAAAAGACATACCGCTGCATCTAAATGATTAACATCGAACAAAGAATGTCAAGACAAGTATTCAGTGGGTCTACTACAGAAGATGTTAAGCAAAAGAACACCAAATATCAAAACTAAGCGATTGCTCTTAACTCCAAATCCGGATTGGAAGAAGACAGGAATTTGGTATAAAAATTGTTCGACTCAGTGGGTGGACACGTCTAGGCGTGCATAGTATTGGAATTGATATCAAGAAGGTAAAAATAACAAATCATTCAAATCGTTCTTGAGCTGTAAGCAAATCTGGAGCGAACTTACAAGAAATTCTTCAAATTACTGGTCATTCTTCAAGTGAATCACTCAAGCTATACCTAAGGCTGAACAACCAATATCATCTTAATACTAACCTCATCACTCAACGTATATTCTTAAAACACCACTCGAGCTAACACAAAATACGTCTCGTGATTCGGATGTATAATCGATTATTTTCTATGCTCTTGTGATATTATAACTGATTATACAATGTTTCGCCAATCTACCTCAGTAAAACTTTTATGTTTTTCAGCCCAATCATAGCCTAACTTTCAGTTTTAGAAAAGATTGCAAGGACTGTCGTAAAAGACGAGTCGTAAAAGACGAAAATATGAAAATCGATTATAAATCGTCGAACACATTTCGTAACCTTTTAGCAAATCCTAAAGGCAAACCGGTAATAACACAAACGTCGGGAATTTATAAAATTACGTGTGGTGTTTGTGATGGACAGACAAAGGGGTCTATTGAAACTAGATATAAGGAATACATCTCGCACTACCGACATGGGAGAGCAGATATGTCTGGAGTTGCGGAGCATATGGTAAAAACCGGACATAATATACGGCACTAATGCCACGGAAAGTTCCATTATACATTATGCATTCTCTGTAAAAAGCATGTAAGCGTAAGTCGAAGCCTCGTTTCCTGTCGTCAGGTTATTAGTTCAGAAGAAACCTTGATTTAAGAATATGAGACACAGGAAGCGAGGGCTCTAGGAGCGCAAAGAAAGATTGTAGCGGGCAGTCGGTGTTGAACGGGAGTCGGGTGTGGGATAATAAAGGAATTGTAAATTAGTCTAAGTGTATTGAGTAACAGCTAACCCCGCTAAAACAAATACCAACAAAAGTAGGAGATATTGCTGTAGCTGAATATGAAGGTAGGTTGATGTATTATTTATTTGTATCGGAGCATTTTTATAAAAAACCGCGGATAGCAGATATACGAGAAGGTGTCACTAAAGTGAAAAACAATTTGGAATATAGGCAAAAACTGCCCGCTACAATCTTTCTTTGCGCTCCTAGAGCCCTCGCTTCCTGTGTCTCATATTCTTAAATCCAGGTTTCTTCTGAACTAATAACCTGACGACAGGAAACGAGGCTTCGACTTACGCTTACATGCTTTTTATACAGAATGCATAATGTATAATGGAACTTTCCGTGGCAATATAGATAATTTAAAACTAATGAAATCGGTAATGTCGACGCGCGAGCTAAATGCTTATGAATCCATTTATATTAAACAAAATAAAAACCTTCTTAATCGGAAAGAATGATGCGATGGATTTATTGAAGTAATAAAAGCGTGCACTGGAGAACACTCAGGTGGTCCTTCTAAGAATTTTTGCGATCGAGGTGTAGGAGAAGGTTGCACATATATTAAGGAGGGAATGAAGGGAGAAGAGAAAGTAGTGCATGTCTCTAGTTTATAGTTATTTTTGCGCTCATTCGGTTATTCGACTTGATAATGGAAATCCACGTATTCCCGAAACACGTATCGTCCCGAAGTAATTAGTACTTTGTGCGGGAGGAGTAATCCGAACAGTTTATTTACCTTTCAGTTTCTTTCCGACTTTGCAGCCCTATAAACCCGCTTCTTGCATATTTCTTTGTCTCTTTAAAAGTAGTTTTCTTTCTATTTCTTAATAACTCTCTGATCAATTTCCCATCCTCGCACTTCAATGATTTGTCTACGGAAATACTCAATGAAACAGAAAGAAGACATCAGACAAGTTACTTCCATAAAACAAAAACCCCATAATTTTTTTTTCCAGATTTAGTGGGAAACCTTTTTGACGCTCACTGCTTATTAAGATTTTTATCGATTGTCATAATAGAAACTACTTCACGCGATGATGACATCATTATTTCTTTTTATTTTTCGACGTGAACTTTTGCTCGTTTGCCATTGCCTTCCCAGACTTCCAATTCCCCAAAATGCATCATCCGCTTTCCCAACACAAACGCCATCTAATAAATTACAACGATCCGTATCAACGTTACACCCAAGACGTATAGCGAACGATTCACATGGCCGACTCACTTCCACAACAAGGTTATTAGATTGCCGCGAACAAGACAACGGTGTCGTCCCTTAATATCGCCCCGTTGTCACATCAATAAGGTGCCCGCCAGGATTTATGTCCGGCAATTTGATTCTGCAGAGTACGGTGCGCACCGAGCACATCGTCTGCCGATTTCCCGGAACCGATTCCGGCGGTCATAAATCCGGCAACCGAAAGGCGGTAACGGATAGAGGAGGAGTGCAACCTTCCGGCGAAATTTATGTGGTACAAATAGATTGCTGACAAGGCATTACGGTAGATTATGTTTTGTAGACGGTCTATATAGTACACTTCTACACTTATTTTATTATAGGGTTGGTAACGATGGTTATACACATAGAATTATGCTACCAAATTTTAACGTAAATCATAGTTACTATCATGGCATGGCAAGCCTTTATAAGGTATTGTTAGCGCACACGTTTAGTACCTGAAAATGTCAAACGATGGCGCTAGTAGTATTTTTTCCTCATGAAATCTATCTTACCGATCCTAGCAATACCAATTTTACCGCGTAATGATCTTAGTACCTGAAAGTATCAATAGAGGGTGCTTATTCTGCTAACAAACTGTATAATTGCATCTCTGGATGTGTTATCTTTAATTGTGAAGTTAGGATTGATCCGATATGTTTATCTTAATAACTATATAAAGTACAAAATCAACCGAAAATTTACACACCCGCTTTTGCTTATAAACAAGCTATACAACACGTAAGGATATCCTAATTTCTAAGCGATATACAACATATTTACAATGTCTGAGAAACAACTCTCGGACACTTTTACGACTTTTATGGTAACACACACGTAAATACACCGTAAATAATTGTAAATTCCCGGGCAATCATCGATCAGGGTAAAACGGTCGACCGTATTTCATTCACTATAGCCAACAACACGCGGATATATATTTCACTCGCAATCCGCGATAAAACTAGAAACCGAGGAAATAAATCAAGCGATCAGTTTGTGCATACAGTCAGATCGCCGGGTGATTATTGTCGTACTGGAAATATTTCTCGAACATGCAAGCGCGCGGGTACAGTATATCGGAAACCGTTTTTCTTTCCAACAGAATAGTCGCGGTGAGAAAGTGAGAATTCGTTCATACGCGTAACAGTTATAGATATTGTGCAACACGGGAAAGACTATAAAATACGAAAGGGATTAGATATTGTGCATTACTCACGTGACAAATAACAGTTAACGTATGCATCTATACACAACACTCGTTATTGAAAAACTAATCTATGAAATCATATTACATAACCAACAAAAATTTTATGATTAGCATAGCATCAAACAGATACAGAAATCTTAATTACCGACACCTGTAAGCATAATGTATATAGTACTTTATTGCTATTTTTTGCTATATTCCAGATACAAAACTAATAAGTGTATTTCAAACAATAAGCTGAACAAATAAACGATGTATGGGTTTGATTATAATTAGAGATAATATTCTAAGGATAGTTGGGTCACTTAACGTTAAAATTGTGTGTCTATCTCTCTGGTGGTCTGCGAACCTAACTAAACAGACCACCGCGCCAAATCTCATATATTTCAAACTTGACAGGATGCACAATGCCATCCAAAATTCTATTCATTCTTCTGTACAAGGTATTCACAAAATGTGCCAAAAAGTGTATTCATTTTATCGTGTAGCACATCTTCTATTTTAAACTATAATTCTATTCAGAAAGTGAGCGCACAAGTTGCGCAAAAAACACGCATTGACGGTTTCGATTAACATATTCCTGAAAGTTATATTTGCAATTGAAATTAACCTGTTTACTCACCAGACGGAAAACAATAAGCACACTGTTTGGATTACTCCTGCCACAAAAAAAAGTTAAATCTACTTATTTTTCAAACACAATAACGCACCAACCAACTTTAACAATAATTTTATTCACGTACCGACTTCTACAATAGCAACTTAGAGGCTAAACACTCTGAAGGAAGTCGCTTAATCTACCCTACTCAACAAAAATATAGCCATTAGGAATATAATTACACTAAAAAGTATAGTCGGGTCTGCATAAGTACCTGGCGATGAATCATTTTTAGCTCGACGTGCGTTAGCAAAGCAATAATTAATTCGAGGCACGTCAATCTTTACAGACGAAATACACAATAAATTAAATAACAAGTAAAAACCAAAAGAACTACTAACAACTAAAGGAATTGTAATATAAATTTAAAATACTCTATGTAGAGTTCTACAATTTTACGCTCAGAGCCATCTATTGGTCGAGTAACCTCAGGTTTACACCAAAGGTATACTAGTGCACTCCCCGATTTTTTTAATCAAACCCATACAAAAACCTATATTACCGACATCAAATGTCATATATTTATCTCGAAAACATAAAACTCCAATTATAAAAACTTTGGCTATTTGCATAATATTATTCGCTATAACTAACTTTTTTTTAATATCATTAAGATAACGTTAACGAGTTGACATAAGGCATACAACGTATATTACGCTGGCTACCTATACGTCACCGAGTAATGAAGTTGTCGGACACATTCCCGCGACTCGGCCACGCACGCGGGGGCACCAACACGCACATAATGCAATGGAAATTTATCGTATAATGGCCATAATAAATTGTCGGACTTAATGGGAAAACTCAAATACTATTGGGCAAAAGGCTACCTGATATTTGACTAACTGCAATAATATGTAGTTTGAGTTTCTCCTTGAGAAAGAGACGAGCGAACTGTCAAACGTCATTTTAATATTGTAAATCCATTATAAATGAATTTAAATAATAATTGAAATTCAATGAAAAATATTTATTATGAAAGATTAAGAATAATTTTAAATTTACCGGGTAAAATTGAGATTGGGAAATGAAGTTAGTCACGAAACAATGTTCTTCTACCAATATCACCAACTTACTGTATTAAATTTCCCCAAAATGCTTACCAACACCAGGACGTTCTAAAAATTTCAGTAGAATATTAGAAATATATTTAAAATTAATGTTTTAAAATACAAATATTATATTGTTTTCAATTATATACAAATAACATAACAAAACGAGACGAAAAGATTACTTTATTTATATTCAAAAATTACATGTAACGATAAAATTAGGATCCCTTAACCCAGTGACTAATAATCTCTTTGATTTTATTTCGGGCATCCACCACAGAGTCCGGATCTGCAGGATTACTGCCCCTCAACTCCAGATGGTGTGCAGCATTCGGTAACAGCATAGCGTAAGCTGAAGAAGCGGAAATCAAGAATCCACCACCGGACCAAGGATCTAAGAGCCCGTTAGTGAAAATGACGTTTGTGTACAGCGCACTCTTTCCACCGTATTCCAAAACGGCGATGTCATCCCTGGGGGCACGAACGCCGAATTTTTTAAAGCATTCGTCAGAATATTCTGAAAAATTCCAAGAGGATTCTTCAAACATGGCATTGTTAGTAGTACACATGGGCATTACTAATTCCGTACAAGCCTAGAAATGTAATGAACAGAAAGTAATTTAAAAAAGGACCTCCAAAATCTACAAAATTCAACCTGATAATCCCAAGGACCCTCTCCCAAGTCTGTAGTAGAGGAATTGATGTCGACGCATTTAGTTTGACCCGTAAAATTCGTATAAACCGAGAGGGCTTCCGCTAGATTTTGCAACACTGCTTTCCCAGTTGTAACGTTACCAATTTTGCTGCAAAACTCTCTTACGGGATAAGCCGGCAACGGGGCTAAGAAACTTGTGGGGTACGGGTAGTTGACCATAGCTAAGTTACTGTAGACGTCATTTAACCAAGCTGTCAACTTATTAACGTCATCATTCGTCGTCAAAGCGTTGCACAAGTGTAATGTATTTGACAACCACGTTTTGCCATCGCTAGTTGCTGTTATATCCCTGAAGACCCCAAAAATAAAAAATACTGGCGACATTGCTTAAGTGTACGGTGTTGCCAATACTTTACTATTTAAAAAATCGTCAAATTTACCTGATTTCTTTCCAGCTTTGCTTGATATTCTTGACGCAACTCTTATCGTAAGACGAACTGAAAACACTGACGAGGATTTCATTGAATTTACTGCATTTAGTCAAGCCTGTAAATTGGAATATCGGCGCGGAAGATGCTAGGGCGCCTTGTATACTCCCTGAATACTTCATCCTCATCCACGCGGCCAACATACCGCCGTAAGATCCCCCAAAGGCAATAACCGGACTTGGGGCGCCCCGATTCTTAGATTTTAACCCTTTCTGAATGTCTGCTATGAGATAGGCATAATCTGCTAACGCCTGACTCGATGTCAAGTATCCCAAGTGTTTTGGGTCGGAAAATGACTTATCTCCATACGGCAAAGACTCACCATAATACCTAAACCAATATAGTAAGTTATTGTTATTTAAATTTTCCAATTTGAGGGGACGATTTCGATAAATAATACCGCAATTTAATACCTGTGTTCGGCAAAAACAATCAGGGCATTGAAACTGGGAGCAGTCTCCCATATAAATCCGGAATTTTTTGCGAAAACCTCTATGGTACCCTCATTTCCGGTGTAGAAGAAGATGGGACCACTATTTCTCCAATAAGTGTCGTTCCATAGGTATTTTAATTGGAAAGTTTCATTATTGGCAAAGCTACAATTGCATATTATTCATTTTACAAACTGTCAGTGTCAAAGTTTATGCCGGTAAAAGTAAAAGTAATTTACCAAAGTACATTTATTATTATTTATAAATGATTGACATGCATTTCATGTGTTTGTAAACAAAGTCGTTAAATAACACTGGTAATTTTGATCATTGCACAATATGAATGTTAAATTTATTATGTGCTGACTTTACTATGTAATAAATAACAATGTAACGCTGGATTATACAATGCCTACACAATGTCAAAACCGTTTTAACAAGTATGGAATTTATCATACTAAATATAGTAATTATAATGTTATCAAGGGTAAGCATATTTACCTGAAATGATCAACGGGTACCTCGATGTGTTTGGTGACATACACATACTCATTCGCATAAACACGATCGGTAACAAGAACGGCACATACAATAACAAACAACCATATTAGCGACGGACAATACAATTTACTATTATTAACGATCCTCATGTTTTCATCGGATACAGATGCTACAATAGACAGATAAATACACCACGATCGACAACAAGGGCATGAATGAGCAGCCGCCGCTATGACTTTTGAACTCCGATAAATGCCTCGCAGCGAAAAAAATTACATTCCTCAGATGGCATACACAACACAAAATACAACACGGACGATGGACGATTATTTTATTTACACGTGAAGATACGAGCAGCAATAACGCAAACACCCATCGACATTTTCATATCTTGCCACAAGTAGATAAGAAGCCGTAGAATATTATTAGATTATATTAGAAAGAAACAAACACATTTGATTTGATTAACGAAAAATCTAACCGTTTTGCTTGTTTAAATTCACTTGTGTCCAAGCGACCTCTATCGACAAATTATCACAGGTTACAAATACAGATTTCTTTAATCTGCTTTATAAAATTATTAAATAAAGACAATTAAAAATATAATTGGTGTTTATTATTGTTTTAAATATAAAATTAACGTCGTTATAACGTCGAAATTAAGATTGAAATGTATTTGCCAACCAATAATAGAAGAAAATATTTATTTATTATCTGTTATTTATTTAATTATAACCCATAATTGTGACATCTTGTTTGACGTATTGACATCCAAATATGTCGATAATAATAATGAAATACGTCAAGACACCAATCACGTTATACAACTTCAAAAATTAGGAATCAGAAAAATGAAAATATCTAAAAAAGAAAACAAAGTGACATCTGCAACGAGTTAAAAGTAGTAAAGACAGAGCAAGAAACCTAATGGAAGGAACAACGTGAAATATCTCGACATTCCAGACGATCCGAGGTCGTTTGTTATCGAGCTTTTAGCCCGTTGACTGTTCCGAAATCAGTTACAATTCACTTTAATGTCCCGCGATTAATCAACACGCCCCAATCCAGCGCTAGCGAGAATAGGTCACGTCCCTTTGAAAAATCGCGCCTTTTTTCACGCGTCCGTCGCTAAGACGGCGGTCATTTGTTACCGGGGCGCGCGTCACGCAGAAGAGATCGCCCCCATAAAGCATCCGACGTTCGTTCACGGGTAGGACAATGTCGACAGGGAAAAAGAGAGGGCGAAAGAGAAGAACACGATACGGGAGGAACGAAAACGCGTTCCAATTTTCGAATAGACAAACGACGGGTATTTGTCTTCATCGTGTAAATCACTACCGAACGCGGAGACACTGTAAAGTGGAAACTTTGTAACTGGTTCAAGTGAAGCCAGTGCTAAAAACGGGGAAAATCACAGTTGATATTTCATGTGATTTCGAGAATCACACTGATGAAGTTCTGTTAGGATTTATCATTTAATATCCACAGATTATGTTCCAAATGTGTAAATATGAAATTCACTGTGTTGTAACTGTGACAAATCACTATTTTATATTTGTTTTGGATCTTCTACTTCACACAAACGAATTAAAACGGAGCATTTTAGATTATGTCTGCTTTTTTATCACTAGACTTGTCACTGTATAACCGAAACTATTGTTACTACTTCAGAAGGGATACAAGTGGAGCCAGTTACGGCTAAAAACAGATAAAATCACATGTTTCATAGAATTTTTGTTAGTATTTTTTTCAATATTCACAGATTAATCTTAATCTTGTAAATATGAAATTAACTGCGTTGTAACTGTGACAAATCACTATGTGACGCTTTTCTTTGTACTTTATATACTTAACTTTTGCACCCCCTTTTTTATCGCACGAGTCGTCACTGTAGAACTGAAAATTTCGTCTGAGAGAACGTCGACGCAGCGGAGTGATGAGCCCATAACTTTTCCGTTTTCTCGTCACTTCCATCCCATCTGTCTATCTCGCTTCTACGTCTTCCATTTCTTTCGGTGAGAAATAAACAGCAGCTATATCGAGTCAACGCTACGACGAATTCCGTATCGCACGCTACTGACTATTTCCGAAAAATATAAGAGAAACATGACCTTTCAGTAGTCATGCTTCACTTCATTTATTTATTTTTTTTAATATAGCGGAAAAATCTGACATATGCAAAGTGACGTGTAGGTGGTATCCATAACCTATGGTAAATGACAAAGTAAAATGACTACAATTGAAGAATTAAAACATAAAATAGCCGAACTAGAAGCGAAACCCTCCCCTGAGGATGGTTTCGTCCGAAAGAAAATTAGCACCATCTCATCCGAAGTGACTGACTCAAACCCGTACAGTCGATTAATGGCATTAAAACGGATGGGAATAATTGAGAATTATGAGAATATCAGGCGGTATACATGTGCTATAGTTGGTATTGGAGGTGTCGGTAGTATCACAGCGGAAATGCTAACACGATGTGGTATTGGCAAATTGATCTTATTCGACTACGATCAAGTAAAGTTAGCGAACATGAATCGATTATTTTTTATACCGCACCAATCGGGAATGAGTAAAGTCGAGGCGGCTGCGCAAACGTTGAAGAACATCAATCCAGACGCGGAATTTTTGACATACAACTGCAATATCACAACGGTAGATAATTTCCGATATTTTATGAACACCATATCAACGGGTAACTTAACAAACGGTCCAATGGATTTAGTGTTGAGCTGTGTCGACAATTTCGAAGCCCGATATGCAATAAACACAGCTTGTAACGAATTGAATATCAAATGGTTTGAATCGGGAGTCGCGGAAAATGCCGTTTCGGGACATATGCAATTCATAATACCTGGAGAAACAGCATGTTTTGCGTGTGCCCCACCGCTGATAGTGGCTTCAAATATCGACGAAAGGACCTTGCACCGTGACGGGGTATGCGCCGCAAGTTTGCCTACAACAATAGGGGTAGTTGCAGGATTGCTAGTTCAAAATACTTTGAAATATTTACTGAAATTCGGCCAGGTTGCTCACTATTTGGGCTATAACGCTTTAAATGATTTCTTTCCCACAATGAGCATGAAACCGAACCCGAATTGTGAGGATAGTTTCTGTAGGAGAAGGCAAGAAGAATTCCGGGCTAAACCGAAAGAAGTCGAAGTCACGAAAGCAATTGAGCAGGTTGATGAGAAGCCCGTACATAATGAAGATAACGAATGGGGAATTTGTTTGGTTGACGAAGGCAATACATCCAATGGAACATCAACTATTGCAACCGGTATAAGTTTTGCTTATGAAGTGGGAGAATCTAAACCATCAACTAATGATATAACTGCACTGAATGATACTAATTTAGAAGAATTAATGGCCGAAATGAAATCTCTGTAAAGAGAAAAACATTATTATAGTTATTACTGTAGTTATTCCAATAAATCAGATTACCCTACGTAAAGACTATACCCACGTATTTTAAGGAAGTTCTATTTATTTATTTCAAAATGGCGCTTGCGATTATGTTTTTTTTTTCTATTTCCAACGGCTACACGTCAATTCGTCACCAACCGAAAAGGGTTCAATAATAATAATAATGACGCCATCTACTGTTACCTTTGTTCCATGACACGACCCTGTGACAGTGATCAATACACCTCACTAACTTCCCATCCGCACGTGAATGCTATAAATCTATTTTATGACTCTACCCAATTACACGTCGACGGATTGATGAATCGATATTTTAGTTAGGGGCCAGACCCGAGGAAATGTACGGGTTTCATTGTGCATGTCTGTATGTAATCCATATAAGTTATTTATGTATTCATAGGGTGTCAGTAACCTAACTTAATAAATGGAATGATTACAATACTACTGGATTATTGTATTTGTATGTCAAAATTCTTTTAGTTTTAACGTTACATAACCTCATCGTCCATGTCAAACTAATTTAACAGGCCTTATTTAAAGCTGTTGATGTAATTGTTATTGTGCAAAGATTGCCAACAGAAATAGTAAAATCGACATTATATTCATAAAATAGAAATACTGTTTTAGAATTAACAATAAATCTTAGCATCACTCAAAACTATGATTAGATTGGCGCCAAATTCAAAAAATTTATTGAAAATCTAAGCAATACATGCACTGATTTTAATTGTCTAAGGACAGGTTAAATTGACCGCCACAGCTTTTAGGGTATTTCTCATTCATAGCGGTAATGTTCTAACTAAAATTTAACTAAATATTGTTTATTTCTGTTATCATGTGACTCATTAACTAAAAATTATAAAATCAGTTATTTTCAGAAGTATTGTCACATCAAATAATTGAGCTTGTTAGTACATTTCAATAAATATAATTATTTCTGATAAATCATCCTGGTTGAGACGCCACTGGCGGAACATGAGAGAGATAGATAATCAATTCGGGTATAACCAACGCGGTAAAAATTTGATGTGGCGGGAAAGTTAATCTGTCCTGAGACATATAAAATTACTCTGCATATACCAGTTGACAACATTATTCATCTTGTCACATTAATCGAGTTGTACCAACATACAATTAACAAATTCTCTAAAAAATATATCGAAAGCTGGATTGTTTTAAAGACGCTGATATTAAAACACACTCTGTATATTTCAGCCTATTCATAGACTCGTATTTCTTTCGGCTGTCAGAGAGCTTCGCGTGCGTGTGTCCCAGCAGATTGTGTATCTCTGTGTATGGCAGGAACAGACGCCTCCGAGTACTACTCGGGAAAATGTATTGTCGACGACTAGGATGGGCTTTTGTGATGTCTCCCTGCCTCATAAAGGGAAATAAATGGCGTCATTAGCGCGGGGCCGTGTCCTTGTATTTTTGCCCGCATTTGTCCGATCTTGTCGTCCCCTTTATCACTGTCACTCCCTAGAAGAATGCGGTGGAAGGAACACAGAGGGCGCTGGCGTTCAATTTGTTAACCATCTACTCGATAGATGACGCTATTCGGTATTATTTTTCAGGAGCGGCTAAAAGTTGAGGGAAATTCAATTTCGAACGCACTTATCCACTATTAGAAGTTTATCTAATAACTACGGAGTTAATAAAGTGTTAAATTAATAATTTTCATATTATTTAACGACACCCAACTGTTGTATAAAACCAGGAGATTGGCACGTGCGAAATAGCGCACGTAACGTGTCAGAGACACGGTGGGGTGATATTGAATGCCGTCTACCGCTCGCGGTAGACGGCAGCGCATCGCCCATTAACTCGTTGGAATAATCTTAATTAGGGGTGGACATAGGAGTTTGCATACGAGACGCTTAATTCTTATCAATGTTTATTCTTGTTAAGCCCTTCGTCTAACAATTTTTGTGAATTAACCAGAGATTTCCGTGAACAGTGACATCTGTGAATGTGAATATCAAGTAAAGGTATATTAAGGACTTGTCAATGTCAGCTGATAAGCCGCGTTTCAACAACGTTTCAGAGTGTATGTGATTAAAAATTATGTGGAAACAAAGAAACTTAAATAAACAATATTTATGCAGGTAATAGTTTATAATTCTACATTATCCAATATATAGTTAACCGTGGCCCCTGCACAGTAGAGAGTCAATCTGCCTTGATCAACTAATGGCGCGAAATTTCAAATTTTATACATACCATATATTGAATTCATACGTAAATATTACCATTCCCTAAACACCCAACCTGTTGCTAAATCCTTCATTATCGATTCACTATTTCTTTGGGCTACATTAACAAAGAGCAGGGTAAAACACGTCGAAGAACATCGCCAGGAGCAATCACGTTGATGATTATACCCTTCTCGGCATCCTAACATCACGCTACAGCGCCATCTCTCGACAGGCGCGTAAATCAGACAGTTAACTGACACATGGATAATTCTGACAGCACGAACTCGCCCGATTCCCACATATTTCGAACCCGGGAGCTTCGCAAAAGGCGTACATCACGACCCGAGGAGTGTCGGCGAGTCGTATACCCCCAACTCTTCCTGTCGCACTTTAATCCGATATTTCCGGACATAATAATTAATAGTAGCGGATATTGTGCGCGACACGCGGATCGTTCAAACTGTCAGCCCAATTTCGCCCGATCTCCGGTCGCGGCTACTTTAACATCGAACGAACTGGCGGAGAGTATTAGCACACGTTTCATCCTCAACCCAGGTGGTAGTTTTTTTTCGCTCTATGTGCCGTCATTTTCGGTAAACGTGAGATAACACTGCGTTTGCGTCGTAATGGATTACGGTTTCTCGGTTTACGAATAGATTCGAGTAATGTAACTTTGTCGTTTGTTTTTATCAGCTCGGTTGTCAACTCTAATTTATAAGTGCAGAGTTTTTTTTATACAAAAGGGAACTTTTGTTAATATTCAACGCTACTGCCAGATACTTTAATAATGCTTAATGCCAAGCACAGGTTTAAGTATATACAGAACGAAATATTATTAACGATTCACTAAGGCCATCTAGATGGACTTAGTAAATCTTGTCCAGTCTTGTCCACCACCCGTCAACACTTTTGGGTTGTGACAATTTTAGAAAATTCTATGCTCTAGCAGTAGCGCCATCTATACTTGATGGCCATATGCATTATAGAAAGGTCTCTTATTCGCTAAGTTTGTGTAAATTGATATAAATTTAAAATAAAAAATACCCTTACCACCTTGTTGAGTAAAGAACTCTGAATACGTATTTCGGCAACTAAGTTGGCATCCTCAGCAGAAAACCACAAAGGAAAATAATGTCAGACGTCCCACTCTAGGAGAAATGTACCTCACAGAACACCACTAATAACTTTGTGGTTTTCTACTGAGGATGGCATACTTATTTTTGGAAAAAACGTTTACGCTAATTTTAAATGAAGTAGAGCCAATACTTGATCGTCGCTTAGAATGTATGCACACACAACAAAAATACTTCATATTCTTCAAGCTTTTCTTTTACCCTTGTTAAAAAAGCACTGCTGCACACGTCATCCATCGATTAGATTCTCATGGGACAACCACTGTCACAAGATCATTGATGCGCTATTGTATTAAGGTCGATCTGACGTCAACGATGCCTGATACCAGTACTGAATGCATTATTTGCACGCTGCTCAACGGTTCTTCTTCGTAACAAGTAAATTAGCCAACTCGGCGAATAGTCTCTTGTCAATGTATGTACAATATACAGATTGGTATATTTTCATTCTTCCTAAAGATATTGTTGTTAAAGAGGAATTACTTGCAAGAAGGCATTTTAGTATTAAACGAAATCCGACAGCGTTCTCCACCTTTGCACGTGTGAATTACATGCCGCGAATACCAGTTTTACCTTTTTAAATTTACCCTTTCTAATTATTTCATATAAAATTTCCCTATGCAAGACATTCCTCAATTCATCCGTCTCCAACACAATACGAATTCGCTTTAAGGAAGAAGAACTTTTATGTCAAAAGTAAAATAGAATAGAATACAGAAGCAAACTGTGCTTGCAATAATTAGAATATACGCATCTCTTAATTTTCAAAGCAACCCCCGTGATGTTTTAGATATACACGTACATACTGTCAACAGCAGCCGCTTAACCTCAAACCTATTCATTCGCATGTTAATAATTATTAAAGCCAAACTCCTCGAAATCAAAACGGAATAATTCCCGTACCTAAGGCCCCATCTTTAGCCTCAGGTGTCACCATCAAATATCAAAATCATCTCGTGTCTACGGCATGTACTCACGCAAAAGGAGATTTTCTCTAAGAGCCACTTCGAGCGGAAATAATACGGTTTCAAAGCTGAAATTTCCACCGACCAATTTCACGATGAAAGGATACGTTTGCTCCTCCGTTAACTACAAATGTTGCACATTATCTGTATGTAAAACACCCCCGGGTATGTATTTTTGTCTGTAGTGCACACACAATAAGTTACCGTATTCGTACGCGTGGTTGTTACCTATTTTGAGCGCATGAAGCGTGAAGAATTTACTTGCTATAAAAGATCGTTTAGAAAGGAAATTATATTTAATTTAAGAACGATTGAAAATCATTCCACTGTGATCGACTAGATTTTATTCGTGTTCTAGAAAGGAAACTGTAAACTCTCTAATTCGAAATTGTTTCGTTAGATGTCGGCACTACTTTTATGAATTGACGGATTTACAAAGTCACTGTCAATTTCTCTTACCTTGAACAGTTCCCGTTACAAATTTACTATCGATTTAAATTAAACATCCGTACATCCTTTTTTTGATATATTGCTACGACGCGACAGATGCATTCTGTCTACGTAACTGTTGCTCGACGCTTCGTTTAAAAGAAAGGTGATTTAACGAAGCAACAGTAAGTGAATGAGCGAACAGGCGAGCCAACAGTGCGGAAACAATTTTTGATTAATGGTCCGGACGGACGGACAGACTGGTGGAGGTAATTAATTATATTACGGCTGGTTTTAATGAAAATTCCCAACCCATTTGTATGATGGCATAAAATACAAAGGAGAAGAATATACTAAAGTATTTTGTGTAATCTAAAATACGTACATTATGGTTTCACATACAACATCTATTTAAAAATAAATATACATATTTAATCAATACCGAATTTTGTGTTTGTTAAGCATTACAACACGTTACGTTAACAATCTCTTTTGGAGAGTAAATAAATGCTTAATAATAATTTTTATAAAACTCTGAACCAGGATTCGAAGCACAGGATCGCGTTAAGCACTGAAGGTTTAACCCACAGGTTTACCCATAAGGCTGTAGGAGACCAGTAACGTTTGTATATTAAAGCTGTAAAATGTTAGCTGTCATACGCTGGACAATTAATTTAAGATGGCCGTCATGAAGAACGAATTATTATACGTACATACAAGTTAAGTTAATATAAGGCTTTTAAAAGTACGTCTCTGGATTTCGTGTCTACATGTGGCGAATAATTATCATTTAACAGTTTGACTCGTTAGCCGGCGATAGATAGTAGGGTGGACTTTCCTTACAATGACTTTGTAAAGACATTGTGACTTTCCTTATATTACCCCGCCACCTACCGGGTTTAATTTGTATCTCTTGTATTAGTAGCGACATCTAGTTTAGGTTTATTCCCGCGGGAAATTTAAATATTCCATAGAAACATAAAATCTGTACTTTTTTTGTGAGTGTTACGTTACGCTATTATATTGTGTAGTACTTACAATCATGTATAATAAATTTCGAATAAGTATGCGGAGGAAGTGTTTTAATTTACAATAAAAATTTTAATTTATATCTTACGTTTCATAGAGATCGCTTATGTATTTGCATATACATTTAAATGCCACGCATATTCAGGTAAGTGTAATAAATTATGTTGTCTATATTCTCGCATATCCTTAATTACTATACTATAGTTAATCAGGTGATTTCTCATGTTCAAACTGTCGAGCCGTAGTAATGAACGCCGCGCCACGTCCGTATAAAGCTTTTATACCGACGATTATGGCATAATTTAAACGTTAATTAAATCAGTTAATTAGAGAGAGGTACGATTTCGAATATTAATGCCGCTGCCGGGAATACGTCTTCCGTATATGCCTACGGTACCCATAATAACCTACAGTGCCTCAAATAAGTATTCATACACATTTTTTTGCGTTCGTTATTGTTAGAAAAACAGCATCAAATTACATATAATAAAAATCGCCAGTATTTCTGTTTTATCATTTAATAAGCTACAAAGTACCCCAATCTTGTTTTTATATGAATACTTATTCGAGGCACTATATTTAACGCACGCGTATCACACGTACTGGGACCCCGCGGTGTAATTAACCGTAGTGGGCTTGTTATGTTTTAATTACTACCTTTCTCCATCTCCGGTAATAGCCCGCCGCCGAGTAATAAACATGCCCGTTATCGGGCCGTATAATGTACAGTTGCCTTTTGATTTATGTCCCACTTCCTGCCATGCGTTCTCACACCTATATGTACGCGCGTATGGTCTCTACTGGGAAGTTCGCAATGGTTAGCGCATGGAAAGGCGATTGATAATAATCAGGTCAACGAGTCTGTATTTCGACGTTATTCATTATGTATGTATTCAGTTTTACACATAAACCGTCGCCGTTGATATCCTTCCGTCCATTCTGGGATGGGAACTCACTACCTTAATTAGGTGGAAATTATACGGTACACCCGGCCGCGCCCCTACAGAGAACAAGAATTTATGAGGGCAATTTTTACACTATAGCTACGCTGATGTAGATTCCAATATTGCAATGCAAAATTACCACCTAAATAACCAGTAAGAATTTAAAATGCTCGTAGTACTAAATCTACTATTCCATCGCACTACTATTGACACCTAGTGGTCCTACCTAAAATTAGCTAATAAACAAAATAATTCTGCCATTGAGGTGTCGATGGCGCCACCCTCACATTAAATTTAAACCTTTTATAAAAAGTAAAAACAACCTACCCATTTCAGCGTAAAAAATCCCTATTTCCCTAAAAAACAAATTCACTATAACGTAAGAAAATATTTCAATTAAATAATAAAAATATTTCAAGAAATTCACGCCATCTATTAGATATAATATCATATTATCAAAAGTAGATATCTGCAAAGTGGGTAATGGCTGCGTCTCTCGTGACACTCAGTCCACAGCCTCCACGTTTCCCTCACACCACTATTGTGGTTGAAATTACACAATTACGGGCTGATTAGTGGGATATGAGAATATATTGATCGATTCTCAATTATCGTATTCAATTTTAAAAAAGAGCTTGCCATGTCAATTGCATGATATCTTAAACCCGGCTTCTTTCAAGGACTTGAATTTTCTACAATTTTAGGAGTAAAAGTGCGTTCAAATATGTGTAAAACATGGAAAAGGTACAATATTCTTAATTTACCACACAAAGTTGCGACACTAAAGGTACTATTAAACATATAAATCTTATATTTGAAAACACGATACGCGGAAGAATTTGTACTAACCGCCATTTTGTGGAAACTACCACGAATTGAAAGCGGGAAAGTTATGGTAATGCAATTAGAGGAATTATAAACAAATGTATTCTATTCTTACCTTGAGTCTTCTTTTAGGTCGCGTCGAATAATCTTAGATGCAGGCTGTAACAATATCAAAATATTTTATTATAATTTTGATATGAAAGTATGGATTTCAAATATGAATCCCCCGAACGAAAACGATCAAGCCCGGGCGAAATCAAACATACTTTTAAAAGATTATTTGAACTTGAAAAAAATTAAGAAATAATATCGTTGTCATGTTATAATAAGATGTAATTACTAATAAAGATTATGGAACAAATACTTGCATGAAACTCACGCGATGTGTTTCCAACGTATACTCCTCTAAATGTATATTTACTCACAGCGGATAGAAACACAAAAGAATCGTAACGAAATTATCACTACTAACACGATGACGAATCATTTTTCAAATTCACAACGCGAATCGCGACAATTTCGCCCTACAAACACATATTTTCATAATTAAAAACGCGACGCTCAAAAATGAGGCGCAGCAAACTGCTTACCGGCTGTCATTTTCGGAAAACTAGGATCGACATCTCGCGGAATTTCTCCAAAGGAAAAAGAAAACCGCAAAAGTCCCTATATATTTAGTTTTATAATTAATGTAATTTTTATTGAATTATTAACTCTTATTGCGTGTATTTTAAAGTAAATTGCCCTTGTAATTACAATATTTTATTTAAATGGGTTGAAAAAATATCCAATTCACGTCGACGGTATCCGAACAAAGCTGATTCTGTTTCTGGCTGATTTAAAAATGTATTTCAATTTAATAATAACTTAATGAAGAAAATAATGGGAAAAACTAACAGAAAAGCTGGGATGTTGTAACCACTAAACTAAACTATATGCACTCCGAACAACTATAATACCTAGCGGTTCAAATTCAACTACTTTATGCGTATAGATATGGGCAAACATACCGGCTACGAAAGTACCAAAAAACATTATCAATACGAATAACAAGGCGCAAAAAGAACTGGGGAAGCATATACAAATAACAAATACATATAAAAAAGATAAAAGCTTTTACCTGAAATCTGACAATAATTTTTGCTCTCTCGGTATATGTGTATACAAGGGTTTCTCTAATATCGCATAAGTTACATGACACTCGGTTGATATACAACGTGGAATTTTTCTATCCTAATCATTGCATTATTTTAATTTAAATAATAGTAATATTTTATTTTATACGTTGGAATAACAGCATGCTATTTCTTAAAATTTTATATAACGAAGCAAAATTCAAATTTGTCGCTATTATTTTTAGTAACTTCAACATTAAACCATGAAATTACCTACAATTTTGTATTACATTAATAGGTATTTTAATATCATTATGTTGAACTTACTAAAAATAATTGCGGCAAATTTGAATTTTGCTTTGTAGGTAGGAAATTAGAATGATTAATAAAGACACACCATAAACAGTTTTTTTTTATTTTAAAGTAAGTAAAGAAACATTCTAAAGCGTAAAAATATATATTTTTAAAAAAATAAATGCTTATCTAATAACAAATCTCTTTAAAACTCCCTACTTAGTACTCGTCATTTTCAAACGGATGATAGGGATGTCCCGAAGACCTGAATTTAACACAAAAAGATTCATATCATACAATGGAATAATCTACAGCAACTTACGCGGTCATCGGGATTAATCTGCCATTGCAATCGAAGGTATCGATATAACCCATATCTTCATTCCTGAGCTCGAAATCGAAGATATTAAAATTCTCTTCGATCCTCGACTTATTAACCGATTTTGGAATGGTTACGACGCCTCTCTGTACTTGATATCTCAAAAGAATTTGTGCAACGGTTTTATTATATTTTCCACTTAATTCTTTCAGTTTCACATCTTCCAATAAAATTGGGTCTCCCGGTTTTGCCCAAGGTCTATCGGAAGAACCCAACGGACTATAGGCTGTTACAGTTATGTTTACGGATTTGCAGTAATCGATCAAACGGTTTTGATTCAAGTATGGGTGACACTCGATCTTTTTAAAATGAAATATGATGGATGTTAATTATGGGAAGATAATTTAAAGAAATTCCTACCTGTAAGTTAGCTGGTTTGATAGACGCGTTTTTTAAAACTCTTTCGATTTGACTTTTATTGAAATTTGATAACCCGATTGATCTGATTAAACCTTTATTCACTAATCTTTCTAATTGTTTCCATGTATCTATATAATCAACATCACTAAATTGAATCTTGCCCTGTTCGTCTTTCGGAAATAATTCACTCCCTTCCTATATTAAATTACTTTAGATATTGTTACTTGGACTTCATAAATATTTACCTTATATGCCTGTGGCCAATGTATGAGGTACAGATCAATATATTCCAAATTCAAGTTTCTCAAAGTATCCCGAAGAGCACCTTCAACCAATTCTGGTTTGTGAAAGGTATTCCATAATTTGCTAGTAACAAACATATCTTCACGTTTAACGACCCCCTCATTGGTTTTTTCCGTTAGAGCCTCGCCAACTTCCTTCTCGTTCCCATACACAGAAGCACAATCAATGTGCCTATACCCACTATCGATGGCATACTTTACGGCTTGAGTAACTTCTCCTGGTCCTGACTAAACTCACAATTCCCGTATTTAATTTAATAGAAACCATCGTAAAACATAAAACTATTTTCTTAAGAAGTAATAACTTACTTTCCATGTACCTAAACCGAATATTGGAATGTTGAAACCGTTGTAAAATGGTACGGTAGGTGCTTTTGCCATGGTAGTTTATGTTTGCGATTACTTAGAAGGTGCTAGAAGAATTAAATAGCTACCATAGATAAGTAGTAATATATAGCTGCCTTTTATCGGATATTTCTAGCGGGTGGAGTTATCTCTCAAAATAAGGTGTATTCACATGAACTCAATTTGCGTAAAATCAATATTTTAAAACCAAGGAATATTTTCGTAAACACGTTTAATTGGTTGTAAATAAGTGATAGGTGTTTTTTAAAAACTGTTTGATGTTAAAATCATCTATCCAAATATATTTTTTGATAAACTTATCGCATTGCTCACATAAGCTGCATCTTTTATTGATGACATAATATTTTATGTAACGTAATTTCTTTAAGATAAATTACAGTTTACATAAAACAAAAAAATGCTTCTACATAACAAATATTTATTCACCGTATCCCTGTTTACAATACTACACTCTTGTTTATATATGTTATATAAACAAGAACTATACAGTGTACACAATGTATACTTCAAAAACATAATACAACCAAGTCCCCTTGATGTGAATATGCGTTAAAATTCGACACCTTCGAATGGATAATGTGGCAATCCCTTGAGTTCCAACGCCGGCACCGCACGTCCTCTATTACCGCAATCGAACTGATCGATTATTGCGACGTCTGCCTTTGACAATTCAAAATCAAATATATCGATATTTGCACCTAATCTCTGTTTATTAACGGATTTCGGGATAGGTATCGTCTCCAGTTGATAAAGGTAGCGAAGAACAACTTGCGCCGATGATTTATTATATTTCTTTCCGATAGCTACCAATTTTGGATCCGAAAGATGGAGAACTGGATCTCCCGGCTTGGCCCACGGTCTTGCTGGCGACCCGAAGGGACTATAAGCTGTCACGGCGATGTCGCGCTCCTTGCAGAATTCGATGAGTTGCTTCTGGTTGATATTCGGACTGACTTCGATCTGAAATCAGGTTTTAAGCGATATTATTGGAGTACAAGGTGGTTAGGGACTTTACCTGATTCATGACAGGTTTGATCCTGGCACTTTTCAGAACGCGTTCGATTTGAGTGCTGTTAAAATTTGACAAGCCGATGCTCCTCGCCAACCCTTCGTCGACACACTGTTCCATTCCTTTCCAAGTGTTTACGTAATCGTAGTCATATCCGACAGCGTTTCTAAATGGAAAATTGACATCTAACGGCCCGGTCAATTTCTGGGCAACCGGCCAGTGGATCAAGTACAAATCTAAGTATTCCAACCCGAAATTTTCGAGGGACTTTTTGCAGGTTGGTACCACCTGTTCGCGGTCGTGGAAAGTATTCCATAATTTCGTAACGACGAAGAGATCTTCACGCTTCACGACTCCTTCTTCAATTTTCTGGCGTATAGCTACACCGATCTCGTTTTCGTTTCCATATAGCATAGCGCAATCTATGTGGCGATAGCCTACGTCTATGGCATACTTCACGGCATTGCCAACTTCGCCTAGTTCGGCCTGTAAATTAAAATTGACTGTTGTAATTTTTTTAAATGTCAATGTCAAATAAGTAAAAAATGATTTTTTTAATTGCAACAGTATTTACGCAAAAAGTGAATTATGAATTATAAATCAAGCTTATCATCATGTGGATGAAGTCGTGTTATTACTAATAATATCCATAGAATCCTTATCAAAATATTGTTGATATATATAAATGCATATGTCATAACATCATAACGTAACTGAAAATGAGACTCAATTAAAATTTAAATTGAATCCGAATCGAAAATACATATAGTTACATTAAATATTTGATTAGTTCACCGTAAATCGATAAGTAAATATGTAATTAAATTTCCAGAAGTGGTAGATGTGTAGAAGAATTTATTCGAAATGTTGGTGTTATTTTGTTTATAGGCACCTATACCATACTAACCACAATTAATTTAGATGTTTTTTTTTTGTATTTATTGAAATTGAGTTCTAATTTTTTAAAACACAATCCAAAACAAAGTCTTACCTGCCAAGTTCCTAATCCGATAGAAGGACAGTTTTGTCCATTATTCAACTTGATTTTCGGCACTTTTGACGCCATTATTATACCTAAAGTATGTATTAAACGACCTTAAAGCATAAAGTGATACAAAGTCTATACAATACAGGCTGCACGCAGAATAATCTAATTAATCTTACTCGTCATCCTCTCGACTCCTCATCTGGAGTTCGAAACCTTATTATATACGTAAAACATATATGCATTCATGAGGGAAATATCTGCTGAGACAGATATTTACTAATCCCCACCTACTAAAATCGGATAAGAAATGCATCACTCCAAACTAATGCATGCGAAATGCGACAAAGCAACAGCAATAAAGTGCCCATGATTACGTTGTTTTAAATACGACCTTCGCCTATGTCAAATGTGTATATAATTCATATGTACGCAGTATATCATTTGTGCAGTTTTAAAATGTAGGAATGTAGTAAGAAAAGATGGTAACTGTAATTATACATTTTGAAAAGCATTTACATGTGGAAAAACCTAGGTCGTATACCGAGGGAGCAAAAATGATTGTCATATCTGAAGTTGCAGATAATGAATAAGAAAAAAACAAACAAATATATATATATGTAACAGGTAGGACAATGGAAGACAATGTTGCTGAAAACTTCAGACATGATAATCATATTTGCTCTCTCCGTATAAATGATTGAAATGTGTTTGAATTTCCGGCTTATTAATTTATTTTTCGAAATTGATGCTAAATATCAGAGACCTTATTAAAAATAATAAGAACTAAATTATTTTTGCTTTCTAATATTGATATTTTGAATTTCGTTCTATCTTAATTAATTTTGGATTAGACTATTCAGTGATAATTATTGCAAAAGGATTGTTTATTATACAGTGCGACAAAGAACATTCAAGCATCCATTAGGTTTGTTTATTTGTCTTGCTGTAAAAGTTCGGAGTATTTGAAGTTTGAACCCAATGGAGTAATGATACAATTTATTGGAAACAAAAATTGTTTAGATTTCCCTGCTGGAAAAGAATTACTTTTAAATATGAACAAGAAAGCTTTAAAAAACATTACAAAAAAAAACATATAAGACTAATTATTTTTGTGTTTTATTATAGTCGTTGGTAATGATCCTACAATGATAATATTTTTTTAATGTTTGGTTGTTTAATATATATTGTTAATGCATGAATAAACTTTTTTTACTAAAACAATTAAGAAAAAGGAGTTTGTTTTTGCATATTCCAAAATCTAGGGATAACTACCGTATTTTAGCTCTGTTCCCGCACGCAGTTCGCTGACGGTTCGTGTTGACGTGAGCCAATCGGAAAAGGGATTGGAGTCCTTAAGAACTGAAATATGTTTACTGATTCATTCACGTGATCACGAACCAACAACAAACTACGTGTTGGTACTGAGCTATTATGTGCTGCCTGCCGATTTCTCTCATCACAGCGTGGCAGCACTGGCCCACACTTTCCAAACCATTGCCAACTTCTCTATTTTCATTTATCCGCCATCGCCATCCCACCATCTATCTTTCTTTGTTGCTCTCATTCTCAATAACTTCGCGCTTGTTCGCGCTTTCGATTCAGCATCAAATCAAAACACAAATGCGCTGACACACGGAGAAAATCCTGGAAGAAATACGCATCATGGAAGCTAGTAATGCCGTCGAAAGGGAAATAGATCGTGTACTATCGAAATTCAACGGTATACAGGAACACGCTAATCGTACACTAACTGATTTGATCACCTATATAAATGATTTGAAGAAAGTATGGGAAAACGGTGAGTTTTGGACGCAAACAAGCATATAGTGACTACACAAAAACTTATTGCAACAAAGAAAACTTTATAAGCTTTGTTTTCTAGCTCCAGAAAATCATGAATTAACCCCGGGGCAGGTGGAATTACTTAAACAAGCAATGACTAAAGTTAAAGAAACGGTTACGCGCCTCGCAACTGATCACAGGGATTCTCACAGCACTGTGTCGAAAGTGGGTAAAGCGATCGACAGAAATTTTGTACCCGATTTTGCCGCGAGTAGCAGAGAAGATGTATTTAACACCCCCGAAAAGATTGAGTTATTAAACAAAATTATATGTCAACATTATCACCGACACGGCTATAAAGAAGTCGCGGAAGAATTAGCTAAGGTAATATGAATTTAAATCAATGTATGAATTGTGCTAGATATTTTGAAATGATCAGGAAGCAAATGTAGATCCAGAGTTAGATGATAATGAACCGTTCACAGAATTAAATCACGTACTAGAAAGTTTGAAACGAAAAGATATGGAACCAGCTCTAGCCTGGGCTGCTGCACACCGTGAACATTTGGAGATGAATAATTCTTCGTTGGAGTTTAAACTACACCAGTTAAAGTTTATCGGAATATTGGAAAAGGGCCCTAGTTGTCAGAACGAGGCTATCGCCTACGCGCGGATGTATTTTAAACCGTTTGCGTTTAGACATGTTAAGGGTGAGTAAGATTTAAATCTCCTTTTTATAATTTATCCGTAAATATTCTTATTTTAAAGATATTCAAACGTTAATGGGGATGGTCTTATACCTACAGACGGGTATCGATAATTCCCCGTATCATAACTTATTGACGTTAGATCGTTGGGTCGAGATTTATGATGTTTTCGCCAGAGATGCATGTCAGTTACTTGGTGTGAGTGTGAATTCACCATTGACCATTTCCGTAAATGCCGGATGCACGGCTATACCGGCTTTATTGAATATCAAGCAGATAATGAAAGATCGGCAAGTCTCTGGTATCTGGAACGGAAAAGATGAATTACCAGTATGGATATTTCACATGGCTCATCGGAGGTACTAAACGGTTTTTTTTACAGATTGAAATTGATTTGGGAAGTGAAAGCAGGTATCATTCGATGTTTGCGTGTCCAATCTTAAGGCAGCAGTCTACAGATAATAATCCACCGATGCGTCTCATATGTGGCCACGTTATATCCAGAGATGCATTGAATAAGTTGTGTAATGGAAATAAGTAAGTCCTATCGGTTTCGATTTTGTTAATAATTATTTTATCATTTCTATCAATTTTTTTCTTCTAGGATGAAATGTCCTTACTGCCCGATGGAACAGAGTCCTGCTGACGCTAAACTAATCTATTTTTAATTTATATATTTGTGTATAATAATTGTTAAGTCTACGATTTTATATTAGTGTCGAATATATTTGATATATTATGATGAATTAGATGTTTTGATTTATGTTTTATTAAATTGTGATCTCTTTGAATTGTATTAATAAAACAGTAGTTGTTTTCCTTTTTCTATTATTATTATTTTAACTCAAGGATTTTCAAGTAACGGTAACACTTACTAGAAAGCAAAATTCAAATTTGCCGCTACTATTTTTAGTAACTTCAACATTAAAGCACGAAATTACCTACAATTACTAATACAATATGTCTTAATTACTTGCTATGTATAATCGTACGGAGACTGCTGATATCGTATTTGTTTACAAAACAACTTTGTAAAGTCAATTGTGGCTATCACAAGTTACAAAAAGCCCCGCCCAAAGTATTTTGAAGCGATCTTATCCACCGGTTCAAAAACGCTTGAACCAGTTTCAACATTGACGTCATTACTTGAAGCAGTTTTGTCGCCAAAATGACGTTTTGAAATAGTACGCAGCGTTTCCAAACCGCTGCTTTGCCAAAAGCGCTTCTAATCACAAATGATTATTTTTGACATTTGGCAGTTTAAAATTGTATAAAGCCCGGCTTTGGTCATAAACCTACATTTTCGCGATGGTTTGTCCTATTCAAGCGGTATAGGAACGTAACGTCGTAACAGTCTTCGCGAAAAATCGCTTTTTGTTTTGTTGACTTTCTAACTGCAGTTTGTATAATGATCGTAGTTCTTGAAAAATCCCAGTTTAGCCAAATCCAAAATCCATAACCTTAACTCAAAATAACGAAAAGGACGACGCAGTCTAAAGAGAGATTGTGTAAGTGAAAAGTCGAATGCAGATTTAATCAAAATTCATGGCGTGCCTTTTCTTAAGGTGCTGCTAATTGGGCCATCTAGCAATTTTACCCAGAAGTATTGTATTTTGAAGGTCAGAACCAGGCTGGGGAAAACATTTCTTACGAAACTTGAGATAAAGGAATATAACTAGTAACCGTAAAGATTATGGTTTATCCTTCCGTTTATTAAAAAAAAAAAAAAAGCCTTATGCTCTGCACATCATCCTTGGGGAAAGTATTTGAATATTATTAACAGATACTTCTGCATTATCTTATCAATTCCAAGATTGCAAAAGGTTAAATTGGTGAAACTACTTTTTAAATAAGATGCTAGAAATCACAATCTGGGACAAATCCTGTATCATATCAGTTTTTAAGCTCGAACAGAGCTTTTACTTATATTCTATTCATGATCTTTAAATATGGAGCATAATCAATCTAATTGGGTTGCCTACACAGGCCACACACGCCTATCGTTTGGATCTATTTATATTTCTACATGTTACGAATTTTGATAAACTTTCTTTGTGTAATTATGGTATAACTCAATTTAAAAAATGAATTGGTTACGCGTCGGTTAGTAATTAGTTTTCTCTAAAACCAAATCAAGAACAATACCAAGAAGAACGGTATTTAGTTTATTACCGCTGCTTGAATGTCCTATTTAACAACACGTTTCAAACAATTTTTTAATTGTAATTTCACCAGGCCGTTAGTTAACCGGTTCTATCATCGAGCTATGGACGGTGAAGACCATATAACGTATTCGCATGAAATAATAACCAATTTTATAACAAATAGTGAATTACCTAAAGATTTGGCATGTATCGAGTATTTTAAGAAAGTAAATTACCCCGCTGTGGGTGATTTTAAAAAAGGTAGATATGTTTCCAAAATATAAAGTTATTATTAACGATGATATCAAATTTATGTAGGTTTGGAATGGTTTAATGTGTCGGAACCGTTAAGTTTCTCAAAGCATTTAAAGGGAAAGGTGGTCGTCTTAGATTTTTTTACCTACTGCTGTATAAATTGTATGCATATATTACCAGATCTAAAAGAGATTGAGAATGAATTTAGCATCAAGGATGGTTTGGTTGTGGTAAGTAAAAACTTGGACTGATAATTGGTGCCTTTCTATATCATTTTACCTTAGGTCGGTGTTCATAGTGCTAAATTTTCAAATGAAAGGGAATCTAAGAATATTTTAGCAGCCGTGCAACGATACAATATTGCACATCCGGTTGTTAATGATGACACTTCAGATATGTGGAAAAAATGCAATGTAAATTGTTGGCCTACATTATTATTATTAGGGCCAAATGCGAACCCATTAATAATGTTAACAGGTGAAGGTCACAAAGATGAACTGAGGTTCTACATAAAAAATGCTCTAATTTTTTATAAATCGAGGAAAGAAATATCGAATCATTCGCTTCCGTTGAAATCTGCTTATCATCTTCTACCAGAATTAAAAGGACCGTTGCTATTCCCAGGGAAAATTACTAATTATATAGATAACGATGGGAATGAACTAATAGCGATTTCAGATTCGGGAAATCACAGAATTTTGATTATTAATAGTGATGGATCGATTATATATCAAGTAGGAGGAAGCACATCCGGTTTTAAAGACGGTACTCTGTGTGATTCGCAATTTAACTCTCCGCAAGGATTGGTTTTTCGAAATAAGGATATCTTATTTGTTGCGGACACCGAAAATCACGCGATAAGAAAAATAGATTTAAAAAGCAATAAAGTCGAAACTTTAATAGGAACCGGTGTTCAGGGAAACGATCATAAAGGGGGACACACTGGAAATTTGCAATTGATATCTTCCCCATGGGATTTGTGCTTGTATAAAATGGATAATGGAAAACAAGTTTTGATTATAGCCATGGCAGGAACCCATCAAATATGGGCTTATTTCTTCGAAGATACCGATTGGTGGAAATCGCAGAAATATAAAGCTGGAATTTGTATCGCAATCGCAGGAAGTGGCCGGGAAGAAAATAGGAATAATCAGTATCCACACGCTGCGGCATTTGCGCAACCTTCCGGCTTGGCACTGTGTAAGAAAAGTAAAGAAGTGTACATTGCCGATAGTGAAAGTTCGAGTATTAGACGATTATCATTAGTCGATGGAAAAGTTACAGCTGTTGTTGGTGGTGATCGAAATCCAAACGTAAGTTTACTTGATTGAATTTTAAAAATATTGCATATGAGTGTTTGGTTGCTTATTCTGTTATAATAATAAATTTTTTTGTACTGGTGAATGTTTGGAAATGGATTTGATATTACATTTGCTGTTTTTGAATATATCCTGAGTTGATTTCCTTTGTTTTAGAACCTTTTTGCATTTGGTGATCGAGACGGAAGCTTGTACGATGCTAAACTTCAACACACTCTCGGATTGGCAATATCCACTGAAGAAAACCATCTATACGTAACAGATACGTACAATCATAAAATAAAAAGGGTGGACATATCAAGAAACAATATATGCACATTGAAACTTGCCAATACCATAGCGGGGAAGGACAAAAAATCATTATTCCCTTTCAACGAACCGGCTGGAGTGTGCGTTGGAGGTGACGAATCCCTTCTGGTGGCAGATACAAACAATCATTGCATTAAAATATTAGAGATCGATATTGACAGTAATATAAAAAGTATTAAGGAATTCGAATTAAAATCAGATACGACCGATGGTGCAACGATCGACAAATCTAAATACCAAGTAATTCCCATCGAGCCCGTTAACTTCAATAACAAGGGAGGAAAATTAATAGTGCAAATGAGATTTAATTTTTTAAATGGGTTAAAACTAAGTGAGGGTGTTCCGCAGAATTGGTTTGTGCACCTGCCGAATCCCTCTTGGTCTTCTGTACCGACCAGTGGCTCTTCTGTAGATAACGTTGATTTGGTCTTAAGTGTACCGAAGTCGTCGGGGAATGTTGATGTTGATTTTATTTTTAATCTTATTACTTGCACGACCGATTCTTGCTATCCAAAGAGTTTTATCGTTAGACAACCAATACATACTTCGGAGGGTGATGTTACGAGTTTTACTAATCGAATTAGTGTAAACTTGCAAGTAGATAAAGTTGAATTAAGTAAATTGTAAATAAATGTGGACATTGCAATGATCGGTAATCTATAAAAATTTAGGATCTCCGAAAGTTCTTCACCGATTGCTTTGAAATTTTGTCACAACGTTACATTCGAATGCGACCGTGTTTTTATACAACCAAAGTGGGGCTATAGAGGGAGGAGGGTCTGACATATAAAAATATGCAATTTCTACACCGATTGCTTTTGAAATTTTGACACAACTCTGCATTCGAATACGACCGTGTTTTTATACGCCTACAGGGGGGCCACATTGGGAGAGGAAAGGGAAGGAGTGACAGGTAAAAACAAGCAATTTCTTCACGGATTGCTTTGACACAAACACAATGTTTCATTCGAATACGCCCGTGTTTTTATATGCCTACAGGGGGGTGAGGAAGGGAAAGATTCATTTAACCAGGCTGGGCCACAGCAGCTCGTGACCGGAGACAGCTAGTAAATCATTAATCTGTTACAAGTCTAACAATATTCGGAAGTGCGATCGGTGCCTGAGTTGGCTGCGTGCGCAGAAGCTTCTTGATCGTCAATTTGCTCTCCACTCGGCCCTGCTCTATCAACATCTTGCATGTTCATTGGTTGACCATTATCTTTTCTCTCATTATCGATCATTACAATGAACATCTAAATTCAATTAATAATTTCTTGAAAAATAAATGTGTAATTTATTGTAAATATTGTTTGGGTGTGGCATAATTTTAATACAATGTTCTATTCGTAACGAAGAAAAAAGATAATTATTATATTAAAACAACATTTAGTTTTTTAATTTTTTTTACGGTATAGTTACATATATGCAAAAAATTATTGATTAACAAATAAATGAATAAAAAAGTTATCTCAATTTATTTTCCATTGAATAACTATCATACAAGAAAAAATAAATAATACAATGAAGTAAATTTTAAATTAGTTTTTAATACTTATTCATTAATGATTTTGTTAATTTATTTATTTCGTAAAGAATACAGTTCGCTGAAAATAAATGGGGCACTTAATCGTTGTCCTGTGTCCAGATGACGAAAAGGGGTGCCGATAGGTAGGCAACTTAAGTTACACCGGAATCGTTAGAAAGCGGAATGTTTCGGTAACAATCGAGGATATCTCGGATTTAAATAGGATACAGGGACAGCATAGGAATTGTAAACAGCCAATGAAACCATGAATGAATACATAAATAAATTATTAAGCCCGTCTGACACGTTCAATTTTATTGTACATTTTTCTGTAAATTTTTCAAGTAATAAAAGATTTAAAGAAACGAACAGAAATATTGAAGCTAAAACTTTTTTGTATTATATGCATGGGCTTTTCAATTTTTCTTTGGGCGCAAGCGCAGGGCTGTCATTTATGTAATCTGAGGTTAACACCAATCAAGAAATAATTGGTACTGTGGGACAAGGATGGGCACAAGGGAAGGAAGCGACAGTGAACCACCTTATATCCCAACAGTCTTAACTAATTTCATAAAGGCATTCGAGTTGTGTATAAAAATTGATCATTTTCTCTGTATAACATTTTCAATTTTTGATAACATTAAAAATGACAAAAATTTACAATAAAATTGAAAGTGTCAGACGGGCTTTTTAAGCATTGGAATGTTATAACTTGTCTACCTTGAGCATTACCGGATTTGACGTTATTGGTTATTTGTATATTTTACTTCTTGTTTCTATCCAGGAAATAAACGTATATTTTTGATCTATTTTCATGTTATTTGTTAATATTAACCTTTAATAAAATCCGAAACTATAAGTGTTCCTAATTTCAAAGTTTTGGATCTTGACGTAAATTATTTGCCACTAATCTATTGCGTTATATGAGTGTAATATGTCACAATGTTCTTTTTATTAATTTAATATCAATACTTTGTTACATCATATTCATATAACCTTCAATAGAAAAAATGAATTTAAGCCGTTTACTAAGAAAAATTATATTCTTTTTAACCGATCACACTCAATATTTTAATTTTCCACCTACGCCATCTTATATTTGTTTGCTCCACCTTAAAATAAAAATCATATTCCGATAAACAGCAATAAGCATTTTTCAGTTTTCCAGTGTAAAACCGGTTTTGCACGTGATCACCCCTTTGGTCGACAAGACCAACTGCAGAGTAATGCAACATTTATTTGCATTAGTATTTAAAATAAAATGTTCCTTAACTTGATAAATTGCAGTTACTTCTGCGACACTCTGTAGAAAGCCATGGTATGGCTTAACTTACCTGTTTTCAGGGACAATAAAACACGGAAAATATATTGCAAAAAAAATCCTTTTATTCAATCAAGTTTGAAATGCAAAAAAACGTAATTTCGAAAACTTTAAGATGTATTTCTGTAAAGAATACTTTTTTTAATATTCTTCAGCTCCTTCGCCCTCGCCTTCGCCAGAATCCATTCCCACCTCTTCGTAATCCTTTTCCAGCGCCGCTAAATCTTCGCGGGCTTCGGAGAATTCACCTTCTTCCATGCCTTCGCCCACGTACCAATGAACGAAAGCGCGTTTGGCGTACATGAGGTCGAACTTGTGATCGAGACGAGCCCAGGCTTCGGCGATGGCCGTCGTGTTGGATAACATGCAGACGGCACGCTGCACTTTCGCCAAATCCCCTCCGGGAACGACCGTCGGTGGTTGATAATTGATGCCAACCTTGAAACCGGTGGGACACCAATCTACGAATTGGATCGTCCTCTTGGTTTTGATGGTAGCAATTGCGGCGTTGACATCCTTGGGAACGACGTCGCCTCTGTACAGCATACAACAGGCCATGTATTTTCCGTGACGTGGATCGCATTTCACCATCTGATTCGCCGGTTCGAAGCAGGCGTTCGTTATTTCGGCGACGGAAAGTTGTTCGTGATAAGCTTTCTCCGCGGAAATAACCGGAGCGTAGGTAACCAATGGGAAATGGATTCGTGGATACGGGACCAAGTTAGTTTGGAATTCCGTCAAATCGACGTTCAACGCTCCGTCGAATCTTAAAGAGGCCGTGATGGAAGAAACTATTTGCCCGATCAATCTGTTTAAATTCGTATATGTCGGCCGTTCAATATCCAAATTGCGTCTGCAAATATCGTAGATTGCTTCGTTATCTACCATAAAAGCACAGTCGGAGTGTTCCAAAGTCGTGTGCGTGGTCAAGATGGAATTGTACGGTTCTACGACGGCGGTGGAAACCTGGGGCGCTGGATATATCGCGAATTCCAGCTTAGATTTCTTGCCATAGTCGACAGACAATCGTTCCATCAATAGAGAGGTGAAACCGGATCCGGTGCCGCCTCCGAATGAATGGAAAATCAAAAATCCTTGTAAACCGGTACATTGATCGGCTAATTTTCTAACACGATCCAATACTAAATCGACGATTTCTTTCCCGATCGTGTAGTGACCGCGAGCGTAGTTGTTGGCGGCATCTTCTTTACCAGTTATGAGCTGTTCGGGGTGGAATAATTGTCTGTAAGTTCCGGTACGGACCTCATCTACCACCGTCGGTTCCAAATCTACAAAGACCGCTCTTGGAACATGTTTCCCGGCACCGGTTTCGCTGAAGAAGGTGTTAAAACTATCGTCGCCACCTCCAACGGTTTTGTCTGAGGGCATTTGCCCGTCCGGTTGGATGCCATGTTCCAAACAATACAATTCCCAGCAAGCGTTGCCGATTTGAACACCGGCTTGACCGACATGTACTGAGATGCACTCACGCTGTAAACAAAAACAAAAATTCAGTTTTTTTTTAAATAAATACAGCTCTCGCAACGGAACAGCAGACTTTTGAGAGCGATAATATTAAAATCATACCATTCCATCAATTAGAGCGTTGCCAGTTGCATAAATTAGGTAAGTTGTCAACGCACTTACTTGGCATTTTGACGTTCAATTTGGTATTGATAGTTTTCGTATTTTTTTTAACCATAACCTAAATATATATCTGTCAAACCATATAATATGCTTTGTTAATGTTAAAAGTCGGCTGTTTAATTGCAAGAGCTATACGGTAAAAATCGTTTATAAGAACATACAAGGAACTAGGCTCTTAATAACCGATGATTGCTAACTTTAAAATGTTGAGAATACTGATTTCACGTAGTCAAATGCAGAATTAATGTCACCCCAATAGATTGAAGTGAGCAAATGGTATATCTCCTTAAAAAAACTGAAAACTTGTTACTTCTTATATTAATAATTATTGTATAATGTTTAGTTAATAACGTTACACAAAGATCCTTAATTTTTTGTTTTTAGAAATCAATGTTTATAAATACATTGTACCAGTTCATTCCTCTCAAATTTATCTGTTGTTAAATTTAATGATCCCTTTAGATGCATTATGTAAGCGGCCGTAATTATTCAATTATTAATGTCAATGTTCAAGTTCAGAAAAAAAAGATGTATTTATGTAATTAAATTTAGGACTTTCAGATGATATTGAATATAATTTACATATTTATGCGGCATATAATACAAATTGAACTAACGTACCCTCATTACCAACATAAAATTAACATTTTCCTAAATCGAACATAATTGCATTCACATGAAAATTTTGTTAAGCAGGCCACTGTGTACTGCCAACTGTCACAACGACACTGGATGCGCCATCACGTACAATTATTAAAATACCCGGAGTTTCTTTGGTACGATATTGTTAATAATAATTCAAATGTTAATGATACTTTCGGTTGATGAGGAAATTTTTCGCATAGGGCTTAAAAGAATTGTTGAAAAAAATAACTAGAATCGGTTGAATGTACGTGTCAATTTCTTTTCCAAAATGACATTAATTAAACTATGTCTCATCTATACACTGCAAAGTTAGGAGTGGGTGATATTTATTTTCAAGAATTACTTTAGAGAGACCAAACATATGAAGTCATTAATTACTTAATTACATTAATTTCCACATCCCGAATATTTTACATACAATACAATCAAACGATTAAAGAAAGAATGTTAAGATAATCGAAATATAAAAAGAATTCTATTGCATGCACTTACACGTGTTAATGAATCCAAATTTCTTAAAACATGGTATACGTCACGTAGGATGAAATGCCAATCACATTTCTAAAATACTTAGTTCTTATTTATTATTCCTCTATTTAATACTGTAAATATTTTATATGTTAAAAAGACGTTTTACTTCGAAAATAACAGTACTTGTGATTTCACGGCTTACAAGGTTGTATATTATTTCGGTATAACAGTTCTGTGTAATAATTACCCAGAAAATGGCGTCATACGAACACCGGCTTGAAAAGTAATGTAAATAAAACTGCATTTTCAGAAATATGTAAAAAAGTAATTTCTTGGAACACCAATATTGAATGAAAAGCAAAACGTCAAATTAAAATGAAACTTACCATTTTGTTTGCAGAGTTTTAATAGAACGAGCGAACACAAGGAATATAGGAAATACAGAGTTGTATTCGGAGATGGATATCTCTTGGTAACGTCGGTAATGTGACGATCCAAGCGAACTTGATAAAATTTTATGGCGCTTCGCCTTTATATAAGGTACGTGACGTCACGCCAACGCCTAAATTTCTATTGGCTCCCCACGCTTTGTCTATAACGGATATTCCGCATCAATACGTTGGCGTCTGCATAATTTCGAATAAATTTTAGGTGAAATAGACAAAAATGGGGTGCATAAATATGAAAGATCCTATGTCTGAATTGAATCTATGATTATACTTTTATTTAAATCTATTTTTCATACAAGAAAAACGATGCATTTTAATAGTTTTACCACGTATGTGTGCACATTGCCTCAATGTGGTATTAAAAATAGTCACAAATAAACCAAATAGGAAAGTATACTAAATATAAAGGTTGCAGACGTGTCTCCTACCCTTTCTGTTTCGTCTGCTTTTTTTAAAATGCCTTTCTATTTTTAACTATGTTTATTTTGAGGTGTTAAAGGGTGCATTACACCGTTATAAACCTTATTTTTAAATCTTGTTTAGTAAAATATGATGTACACAGTGGCGGCTCGTCTACCCCAGACGAGCCACCCCGGCAGGATAGGCACTGTCCAACCAAACATAATTAAAGAAAATAAACATTTTGACACATATCGTTTAATCTAATTTATTTCTTTTTAATTTTATTTGTTGAATAATTAACGATATTAGAAATGCGTTGAATATTATTATAACAAACATGAGATGCGTCTCATCATAGGTGACAGGTGACAACACGAGAACATTGTTTTGGCTGTGCTAATGAACCTAGGTTTTCACAAGATAGGAAATGATCCCGTATGGTTGTGTTTTCAGTTTCCACCCTACGCTAACGCGACGAAAAATTATAATTTAAATTTTCACGTATGAACAATTATAAGCGGGGTTACAACACAGATACAAAATCTACTAGCTCCATCTATCACTGATATAATATTTTATTCATACTTATAAAATTCTTTATGAAGATAAGAAATTATAATTATTATATATTTATTGTCATGGATAGATTATGTGATTTCGATGTAGAACAGTATTTATTTAATGGGTCCTACTGCTGGTGGCTACTGTTGCCCACGCATTAAAAATACTCACGAGCCGCCGCTGGATGTTTATAATACATTATGCAAGAATCGTAAGTCAAAATACGGTATTATTACGTGACAATCGTTTTAATATAAGCATGACTCATTAATTTAACATATATCGATCGTCACCAGTGAGTTCACCACCATATTTGGGTAGTGCGTCCATGTGAGGTCACCACCGGTTCTCCTTGCTTAAATAGGCTGGCTCCAGGTGTGTACCGTATATGTAGGTTTTCGTTTCCTTCGAATACTTACTTAACAACCTACGTAACGTGTTTATATCTATCGATCCGGTGAATAACACATGTCAATTCAACCCCTCGTAATTTTACCCCGAATTACAATTTTATATCCTGTTTCACCATAATAGGGGATGACGAACACGGAAAAATAAAAATTTCTTTAATAAAAACAAATCGGCAATTTCGTGTATGGAATAATGGCTTCATATTCTATACAACGCATGCACAATGAAAGTTAGTTTTTTCACTTGTATCCAGATAAAGTATGTAGATAGCGTAGAGAGTAGATTACTAGTTTTATGTAGTTTTTCTTATTAGCTCCCTTTCAATGGTTCGCCGTACATACTGAAGTGTCAATGAACTTCTAGAAATGTATATAACTATAAAAGCCCAAATGCAGACCAAATACAACCTGTACATACAACTGTTTAGTCTGAGTTTTAGTAATCCGTGTCTGTAAGAATGAATTCGTAAAATCGTGTATCTAGAATTGAAACTGGTTGGTTGAATTACTTTAATAATGTTTGCGTGTATTTACTGCAAATTGAGGTCGGAGAAATTGAGGTGCTGCAGAACTAGTGTACTGTATTCATCTGTGAAAAGTCTCAATCAATACTATCACTAGATCACATAGATATAAATAAAGTCCACAATCTACATATATAAATTTAATTTTAAACAATTTAATAACAAAATTCCAATCAATTGTCCTTTAAAAAGTTAACAATTTTCCTTAACTTTACATCAAAATTCTCCTAAAACTGTTTCATAAATCAAGTCATGATACATTCTTAATGCAAATTCTATGTTATATATATATCTCTTGCAATTAAACAACTGATTTTTTGACATTCGTCTTTTCATGACATGGCTGCCACGCATTACAAACCATATCATATCATACAGATATATAGATAGGCTATGGTTAAAAGAATACGAAAACTATCAATACCAAATAGAACATCAATATGACAATTGTCAAGTAAGTACGTAGACAACTTACCTTATCTATTCAATTGGCTGTTTCGTTGCGAGAGCTGTATATGTAATTTTTATTCACATAAGGATATAGGCAGCTTGATATACACTTGTGCTTAATTGGTTAACTCAACATTCAAGGGCTATATTTTGGATAATATTTTGTGCTATATTTCAATTTCCCTTTACACTTTAAGGATGTCTTGTTTTAATTGACCTTTATGGCATCGGGATATTTTATCGCACTCTTTAAGTTCTTGTTGCATCGAAAAGCCATTATATTCAAATAAACTGCACTTCTAAATCTAATTCCTTTAATTGTCATATATAACTTACCTTTAAAGGACTAAAATCACCAACTCCATTAATATTTGATGTCATATTGTGCTTAAATTTATGTTTCGCAATTCTCATGCAGCCCAATAGCTTTCAATAAGCATTATACACATTTTACGCAACTGTAACACATCTAGTACATAAACATTTATTGTAAACGAGACTAAATTATAACAGTAATGCTATATACAATTTATTTAATTAGCAGGTGGTGCCATAAGAGCTTCTAATTCTTTGATTTCTTTCTCCGATGCTATCCTCTTTTCCTCGGCAAGTTTTGCATCTCTCACAACCTTCTGTTTAGCTTCGATTTCGCGAAGGGCGTTTTCTTTCTTAGATAATCTATTGTGGTGGAAGGCTCCGTAGACCACACCAACAGATAAAAGACTCCAACGACCAAACTAAAGAGACAGTTATTAACAGTTAAAGGTTATGTGTCATTATGTAATAAGGATGAGGTATATTTAAAATTTGCGTTTAAATATCGGGCAATTATGTTTGTGTAATGACTTACCTTAATCAGGGGCGATACCCTTACAGGTGCTGGTAATCCAGACATTTTATTTAATTTAAATACCGATTGGAAGAAATTTTCAGAAACGAATGTCAAAGATTTAGTAACACCGACTGTCAAAATCAATGATTGCCAACTTTCTCTAATATTTCCCCATGATGTAAATAAATGAGACGAATGGCGACTGCGCACGCTGTCGTGTCGAAATATTTCGCCGTCATTCGAATATAATTTGCTTTTTGCACTAGCGAAACGTCAAATGTGAGAGCGGTCGGTACGTGTGTGTAACGCGTAAAGTGAGTGTGTCCTGCAAATAATTTTGCTTCACGTTCCGTGATCCTTTCGCGAAAATTCACCAGTTATTTCCAACAACCATGACCGGAGTACTAACCGTCTTGTCGGTCGTGGGCTCGATCTTCCTCACGCCGTTCTTGATGATTCTAGTGGGCATAATATTTTTGGCATCAATTGGAAAGTCGATAGGAGTTCGAAGATTATACATCAAGCTGCTTTTGATGATATTCGAGGTGAGTGGTAAAACAAAAAACGTGTTTTAGTTATGTGTTTTCATCTGACAGCCGTCAATAAGTAGTGCGTAGCGATGACACTTTCGTGTATGATCAATGATTTTTCAAAGTTTCCCAAATTTATTAAAAGATTCGGTTAATATTTCCAGATATTACGTATTCATTTAATTATTTGAAGACGTAACGTGCTGACATTAGAGAGACCTTCATTCAACAATTTGAGAGAAATCAATTTTGTTACGTATCTAACAACGTGCATCTGTTTAATTTTGTTGTTGATCATTAGATGCGAATATGTAATGTGCCACGCGATTTAAAATTCCTGTGCTCAAAAGTCGGATATATGTTATTATTGCTATTATTTTTATTTTTATTATTAGTCGTTAGTGTTGCGTTTAAACATTTTATTGCCATACAAAGCCTACTCCATACAGTTATTATATAGGAAATTAACCCACTTTAATTTAAATTCGTTGGCACTTATAGCATTTAAATGGTTGTAGCACTGCATGTGGTGTATGAGCAAATTTAATTTTTATTTTTTTTTACATCACTATTGCGTTTGAATTCTTTTTTTTTTTCGTAATTATCAAATAGGCCGAATTTTTGCACTTTACTTACGCCATAATCTGTCGGTTTAAGGTCAAGTTTTTATTTTTAAGGACGTCTCTAATCGTAAATGTACAATAATGCAATGCTCTTTTTTTGATAGATATATATATTATTAGCGTGTAGATATCCCAAGAAATTAATATACTTTGTATAAACATTAATTACGCAATATATGTATTTTACCGAATAACTCTTTTATGGAAAAAAGGAAGCTAAAGGTCAAAAAACAACAATGCTTCTTTGTAGTCGCACATCATTTCATATTAATGTATGTGTAATAATTGATTAGTAGGTGTTGTATACAATATAATTTTTTTACAATTTAAATCTGTATTGTAACCAGGTTCGTCGACTTTTAACTGGCGCAATATGCTTGAGTATTTGAACACAGTGTTAATTCGTGTTTCATTTCTTATCAAGGTACAAAGTAGCATCACGGATTACACTTGGATCTGAGAAAATATCTGAAGGCATAAAAAAATATAGATGCTTCTTAAAAAAATATTTCAGTAGTTAACTGGTATGTTTGTTGTTTTTATAACAAATATAGGTAGAAAGTGTAATTCCTACTTATCAAAGCATTTTCGCATTATTAGTCACCCGTCAAAAATGCTTTTTCAAAAGGTATACTTTATTTGATTACTGAGGTAATAAAATGGATTCTGTGAAGATAATATGCATACATGCTACAAATATTATATTCCGATTAGAGTAACCGGGTTTTAATTATCTTAAAACTAAAACGGTGCTAATAAAATATTTAGTTTTAACTGTCAGCTCCTCCACTAACTTTATAGCATGTTAATAGGAGAATTAGTAGTGTTCAAGTGCATTTTTTTATTGTTTTCAGAGTCTGATAAGGATAGAAAATTTCCATACGGTGTGGGCAATTATCGTGTAGTTTACTTTTCATATCTCATAGTATTTTCTCCTTTTAAAGTGCAAAGTTCCAAGTTTAAAACAATTAATTAATAATAGTAGGTTTCGTGCGATTACACATATATATTTATTTGTCATTTAGCCAATAATAGTTTTTCTGTTGCTTATGACAAATGCTTTTTTTTTGCTTTCTTTAGATTATTTTGATTAGGTACGTACAAAGATCAGATAGAATGTACTTAATACAGATATTCAGAGATCTCCCTAATCAAAGGTTGAGTTTTCGTTTAATCCTAGCAACAATACTATTTAAACGAGGTTTTTGTCCGTGAAAGTTTTTTGATCTCAAAAATATCTTATCAAATGGACCTCGTACATTGTCGCTTCGAAGTACCTATCTTAATTCCAGTACATATCAGATTAGGGGATGAAGCATATACACGTAGGCGGCTTTGTATCTCACACTACATAGATATTTCATCATTTTGTTGTTTTTGGGAGAGAAACTTAGTTTTTGTCACTCGGCCGTGACAATGAACTTTCGGACACTTCATTTGTTGTCATTTTCTCTCGTGTATGCCTTTGTGTTGGCACATGTAGTCAGTCGGTGGCGTGCACCTATTGCGATTACGATATGTTTTATTTAATCTTTTTTTAGACTTTGTTCTATTTATAAAAGAATTGACGCTGAAAGTTATGATTTTAAATATAGTCCATTGGATGTTGAAAATATCTTTCACGTCGCAATAAAAACAAAATGAAAAACTAAATAATATCCGTATGAATGGCGTTTTTTACACAAAAACAGATAATTGGATATTATGTATGCGATTCCGAATTCTGTTAAAAATATCGTCCTATCAACACACGTTTTTGGAATTTGTGATAACAACTGGCACACCATCTAGATATGGCAAAAGTGACTTTTTAGTACAAAGAGGTCGAAAAGTACATTGCACTAATTCACGGCGTGTATCAACTGATTGTAGCATGCAAAGATATAGAGAAAAATTTTCCTATAGTCTGCAAGAAATAATCAGCTGTTACTCCAAGAAAAAAAGTAATAAAATATGATATAATGTTAAGACAATATAATTGTACAACTTAGTTTGTTACTTAGTATTATCAAGGTCAGTAAAAATTATAATAACAAACAATGCGTTTGAATTCGTTATTAAACTTGTATTTAAAATGGTTTTTGATGTTGCTTTTTTATTACAAATTGAAAATCGGTTTTGACTACAATGAAAATAGAGGTTAATTCTATTTCGTTCTAATAGATATAGATGGCGTTGTGAAATAATTGTAAAAACCTTACCTTATTCTTATGGTTTTTTTATTTTAACCTTAATAAAAATGTGTTTTCGATAATTAAAAATGCTGGAAATAATGTTAGAAACGCAGAAATTTATATTGACATTTCTTTTAGAATCATTATTGTAGAAATCGTTGTCTCATGCTGTTTACAGTGACATCTTAATGTATTTTACTTTATTATTAACGTTAATTTACTTGGGTGAAATGGTCAATTAGAAACTAATTTATTTAATGGTTCATACTTGTTTTACTGCGTGTTACAAAAAAAAGAATAAGCTATTGAATTATGGCGAATATATGCAAAAAGCATTTTAAGTACATGTTCATGTTATGGTAATTTTTTAATGTCCTAAAATTCAGGGTCGAAATGATAATGGCGAATGAAGATCGCCTTGACCTTGAAATCAAGTGACACCAATAAAGATTTATTGTACATGATTCCGAAACTCCTTATTTTATCAGATTGAAAATGTATCCGTCATCATCTGTCTAATCTGAGGTGTTGATCTGTGTTATGAGAAAAACTTTGATAAAAATTTGTATAATGAAATTTTTATACTGATAAAAATGAAATATTCAAAATCAATTTATACATACATAATTGGGGATTCTCCATATAGATAAAACATTATTGTCATCTCGTAAAAAAAGCAAATAAAGCACTTTTGTATTTACATCTATTTTGGATACAACAAAGTTATTTAAAATTGTGACATTTCTCATTGGAAATATGTAGTGTTTAAAAGGAAGCTTGCGGTTACATATATATACATTTCTACATTTTTAAGATTAGATAATTACAAATTTAGTAAAAAAAACTTCGACGATAATTTTAAATTTCGCGTCCGAAAGAAAATCTCCATTCACCAATTGTCCTTGCATTTTACAGTATGGCAGAGTGAATATTGAAGTGGCACAAAAGAAGGTCAGAAAGGACGAAGAGTCAGACGTAGAGAATGACGTTTCCCCGGAATCCGGGCAAGAGACCAAATTGGAAACTCTAAAAGCGTCCCCCGAAGGGGGTTCCATGCCGAACGGAATCGTGAAAAACGGCTTCTCCAATCACAACGGCACCTCCCTGATCAACAGACAAGATAACTTGATTCTCCTGCCCGAACCGCAGAGAAATCCCATTCCTAATGTCGCTAATGGTACCACGGAAAGCGAAATTTCAGACGAGAATGTTGTAAGTAATTGAAATAAATCTCCAATATGTTCAAAATAATATACGAAAATAAATGTGATGAAATGTACAGTGTGCGGCAAAAGTAACTGAACAATTTCCAGGTTAAACACTTCGAACTGTCAACTTGTTTGGATTACATCAAAGCGGGCATGGAGGCCATCATAGAAGATCAGGTGACGTCTCGATTCGTGGCTGAAGAATTGAAAAATTGGAATTTGCTCACGCGCACCAACATGCACTACGAGTTCATATCGTGGCGGCTAACTTTTATATGGATGTGCGGCTTCGTGATACGATACTTCTTCTTGTTCCCGCTGCGTTTCATCATCTGTTGCATAGGAGTAAGTAAAGAAACTAAATTGTCGTAATGTTCACGTTTTAAGAATAATTATAGCGAACCCGTTTTTCCGATCTAAGTGCGTACAGGGAATTGATAAATGTTCATCCTTAATCGATCTTTTTTCCTATAGCTCACTTTTCTTGTTACATCAACCGCTATTATCTCATTTATACCGCAAAGCAAGTACAGAAACTGGATTTACGACCGTTGCTACGTAATCAGCTGCCGAATAATGTTACGCGCCCTGACGGGCATCATGATTACTTATAATAAAGAGTACAAGCCGAAATCGGGTATCTGCGTCGCCAATCATACCACTCCGGTTGACGTTTTGATCCTGTCAACGCAAAACAGCTTCTCATTGGTGAGTCTTCCGTCGGTGGTCGAATCGACGATTTGAAGATGGCGCTTTTTTAACCGCATCTAAACTATGTCGCAATAGATGTTGTAGTTTTTTCTTAGATCCCCCTTTAGAGATCGGGCCGATGACTTTGGAAGTGCGACCCGGCCGACGCTAACCTAGTAATTAGTTCTGTGTCCGTATTGTTTCTAGCTTTTGGGATTTTGCAGGTTTTGTGGTTGACCATTTGCACGGCCACTGTGGGTTACGTATCCAACGGGCCCTTCAAGGCCTGGCTAAATAGGAAAGTGTCCATGATGTGCTTCAATATACTATCTAGCGCTTTATCGTCGGTGATAACTTATCACAATAAGGAGAATGCGCCCAAAGGCGGTATATGTGTAGCTAACCATACGTCACCGATTGACGTTCTAATGTTGATGTGTGACAATTGTTACTCCCTGGTAGGTTAATTAATAGAAGTAGTATTTTTTGATTTTTGTAAATACCAAAATGTGTTTTGCGTTCAGCTCCTTTATTGATATACACCTGGTCCAAACTTAAGTGTTCGCCAATATATTAACAAATTAGTTTCAGAAGATTTACGCTTGTTAGCAATGGAAGCAACACTTAGCCTTGGACACTTTGTAACAATTAATAATGTTAGCGCATGCTTGTTTGTTTCTAACTGCATTAAAAGAGAAAATGTTAAGATTTAGTTTTGACGTTGACATTTGACAGTTTTAGTTTATGCTTTGGGTGCGCTTGAAAATAGTTTTACAAAAAGAATTTTCATATTTCAGCTATATTTTAGTGCTCTTCATAAGTGCCTCCAACATATAAAAAAAATTCTTTTTGAACAACCAACTAATACCAATAACTAACTTTCTAATTAACTAACCAGACTTGTATTACACCAACTGATTTCTATTTGAACATATACGCATTTAGATTGGTCAAAGACACGGCGGTTTCTTGGGTGTCATACAGAGGGCGCTGGCTAGAGCCTCGCCTCATATATGGTTCGAACGTTCCGAAGCCAAAGATCGTCACGCGGTGGCCGCAAGGTTAATATCATGTCTGTACGAGAAATACGAATGCGAATCAAATTTTTTTCCCGTTTTTTTTCCGCGCGTAGACTGAAGGAGCACGTCAGTAATCCCGACAATCCGCCGATTCTGATCTTCCCGGAGGGCACCTGCATCAATAACACCTCGGTGATGCAATTCAAGAAGGGCAGCTTCGAAGTGGACACCGTCATCTATCCGGTGGCGATCAAGTACGATCCCAGGTTCGGCGACGCGTTCTGGGATAGCAGCAGGTACTCCTACATCCAGTACCTGTACATGATGATGACCAGTTGGGCGATCGTGTGCGAGGTGTGGTATCTGCCGCCGATGTATAGGAAGGAGGACGAAAATGCCATCGATTTCGCCAACAGGGTAAAGAGTGTGATAGCGAAACAGGGCGGACTCGTGGATTTAGTTTGGTAAGTTGGCAATATTGAAATTGGTTCGGTAAATCAGAATTTTTTTTTTGCAAACTACTGAAATTATGGAATAAATTCATTATCTCAATTATTGCGCATATTTATAAAAATTCCCTCCAATCACGTCAGTCTTTCGAATGAGGCCAATCCGGGGATTGTTTTTTTTCGGATCGGGAGTATTTTTTTTTATCAAGATTGCGGGATACATAAGAGTATTTAAATATTTTTGCCTATTAATCGCGCCCAGCGAGTGGCGGGTACTCCCCCATTGGTCAGATCGTTCGTTCTTAGAGAAACGTCAGACAAATTCCGTTCGCGGACGTCAATACTTTGGATCGATATTTCGCGGTATTTTTGACCGTAAATGGGCCCGGGGGCCCTCGAAAAACGCAGGGGAGATGTTTAGGCGTTGATACGCACTATTCCGAAAGATCTAAAGCAAAAATTAGGACCTCGACGACACACGGAAATTACGCGAATCTTTGACAGCGAAAAACGGCAAGATGACAAAATTTTGGTGTATATTGGCATAATTAGAGTTCAAAATTGTTTATTGCAGCCTTCAAGTAGTGCGAACACTTCCCGATCCATTAATAATATGATAATATTCGGCGCCATTTCACTATTGTACTAATTAGTAATTTTTATATTAGCCACCTGCTATAAATAGCTAATGTTAAACAAATTATACCATACCAAATCGTCGTCATTGATGTTAATGAATAATCTTTCCCGTTTTCTACAGGGACGGTCAACTGAAGCGGATAAAACCGAAGAAGGAATGGAAGGAACGGCAACAGGAAGAATTCAGCAAGAAAATCTTGTAGATCGTAGGTCCCAAAGTGTCAATGTATATATAATACAAGCAACACATTTCTGTATATTAATTAATTATTTAGCTGGTATCGATAAATAGGTTCAATGTACGATGGATGACAAACCGTAGCCGTTGTGAAAATATTTTTCGACAAATATATATCCTCCACATTCGCTCTAGAGAGTCGATCAATCGTGTCGTTGTCGAAAACTGCTGCTTATTACGCAAACCATCATTATTGTTGTCACTATTTTAGGTGTATCGTGTCATTGATTGCATTTATTATACTATTATTTTTATACGTAATGGTTATTTATGTTTCGTTGTATTTATTTTTACTTCCGAGCACTGTCTACGATAGGAGGAGATCGGGATAGTTCTCTCGTCTTAATCACAAATCTAGTACGATCATAATTTTCCTTTTCTGTTTTTCTATCTATATACAGGGTTTCTCTGAATACGCATCCTTACATTAATCCGCATAATTATTTCAATTTGAGAGCTGAAAATCATTGACAGCTGTCAAATGTCAAATTTATAGATCACCCTGTGTATGATAAGTAAATAATGGTTCTCGTACATTACAATAAATACAAAGCGTGAGAGGTGTGTATATAAATAGTCCCAATTCACATACAATTCATTCGTAGGATGATATACCATTACCCATTATAAACACTAAAAATATTTTTATACTTTTTTGGTAAAAATATTCACAGGGGGCGTTGCTGTTGCTTTATTTTTGTTGGTCGCGATAATATAAAACTATTTAATCATAATTTTACTATAACTTAAACTCGTAGGCGGTGAGCGTTTGTCGGACGAGCATCTCGACAACTTCTCGAAAACTATGAAATTTCTACTGAAGACTGATTTTGCCCATCACTATTATGATATTTAAGGCCTCGTTGATGATGGTCGATGATGGCGGTGAGATGTAATTATTCTTGTTTCCTTTTTTATTTTAAGGAGAGACGCGTATTTATAATATTATTTTATCATCGTTGGAGATACAAATCTGTTGTAACGGAGGTAAAATGGTGAAAGTAATTTGAGTTGTGTATCATCGATAATTGATTCGGTTTATATTTGTTTGATTTGATTATTCTTAGTTGAAATTAGAAGAAAACGATTGTTATTCTGTTTTAATAAATGTTGCCAGTGTGTAATTACAGTTTTTATTTAATAAAAGATCACATTCGATGTAAATGCAGCTGTTTTATTCGTCTATTGCCTGTGACTATTAAAAAAGTAATTGTGTTTACTCTCCTCTGGAAATGATAACAAAGATAGGTCGAAGAAAAGTACTCGCATTGCCCCAAAATCACAGAACAATTAAAGAGAAACGCGAACTCTACTGTACTCTGTTCGATGACAACACGTGACGTCACGAGATAACATTACAGCGCCCTTCGGCGGGCGCAGTAGCCTAATATGTGCGTATGAAATATGGCGCGACATTTAAAAGTTAGATATGTTTCGATTTTCCTTAATCTCATCAGTTGGACACGTCTACTAATAATGAGTCGTATTTACATCTCGCATTTAATTTAAATCTAAGAAATATATTTAAAAATCAAAATTTATTACTTACGTTTGGAATAGCACAAAGGATGACGCACAATGCGTAACATTATTGCCGGTTGTGGTATGCTAGCGGCGCCTAGCGAGAAAGGCAACAAAATCATCGTAGTTAGTGGGGCGAGAGAAATTATAATCTATTAAAAACAATCGGAAATTTCCTTGAAATTCTTACCATTTAGAAATATTGGAGGTTAGTCGCATTTTCAACATTAAACACTACGTTTTTCGCAGTTTTATTGCCAGCATTAATTCCATATTTGGAATTCGATTTCTCGTTTATTAAAGGTGGGTGGTAATACCCGGAGTTGGTACTTAGGCTTGCGGCCATCTTGTTTGTTGCCAAATTCCCTATAACCATTTCGCTCCCGTGATTACACATTACGTTTTTCGCAGTATAATTGCCAACATTAATTCAATTGCTTGAAGTTGAATTTCTCGCTTATCAACGGTTGGTCACTCTGCCTCGGGGACGTACCGCGTCTTATGCGTTTGTTCGCCAAGCTCTCGTATACTTTTTCATAGCCATGCCCAAAATTAACTATCAGCAATTACTTTGACTTGACTATAACATTGCGCGCCATTTATATATCACAAGCGATAAACATTTCAGCGTACTTCATTTGCCAATTCATTTATGAAACCCACATTGAAATTAATAAGGAACCCCAATTTCATAAGAGTTTACTTAATGTTACCCTTAATAGGTCAAATAAAAACATAAATACAGCACACACAACTATGCTATCAATAAAGGATGTTACTCACGTCATTTCGTTTATGTATGCAACCAATATTATAAATTGGTAACGTTAAGTATCAAAATCCCTACTTGATGGCTTTTATTTGAAAAATGTGTCAAAATTATCTGTCAAAATATACTCAATGGATAAAAGCAATTAATTTTTTGATAAACTTTATTAATAATTACAGACAAGTTAAATAATTAGCAAAATGTGCGGCAAAAGAATACTTCTCAATTGTCAGTTATCTAAAGTACATCAATGCATTTGGTAGGTAGAGAAGGGTAGAGGTACCTATATTTAGTTCGTATGGTTGCCAGAGTGTTATTTATGCAACCAAGATTGCACTGGTCATGTGCATGTGGTATCATTGAGAGCATAATATAATGAGTTTGAATATTTAAAACTGGCGCATAATGTTGATTTAGTAACACTATAACCTTTTTATAATTATGTAGCTTTCTCGGTATAAATGGAGTATTTACAATGTATATAACAATGTGATATTCTTAGATCGTATATATTAGTAATATATATGTTAAGGTGATATTACTTAAATCAAAATAAATGCAAAGGGAAATAATGCTTACGAGTATTTTCAAAAGAAAACTACTTTAGCAAAACGACCATTATTTGAGCGCCAACTGTCATTTTCCAAGCTAATAGTATTAAATTTCCGGTTTCCTACCATTATTTCATATATATTAATTAATAATATCTTTAATCAAAATAATTTGATATTCTAAATTACCCAATAATTCTCTTATATTTTTCTACGGGATTTTAAACTAAAAGTTGCTTTAAGAGTCGTTAGCCAAGGCTACACAGGTGTTCTAAAGATTGCATATACGTTGAAAACATAATTGTATACAAAAAAATTGTATATAAAGATAGGGAATAACGAGTTTTATAGATGTAGGTATTTGTCTTGATTGATTTGAGCTGATGGCATAAAACTCTTTATAAAATAATAGGTTTTGTTATACAGTTATTATACAGATTTATTATACAAAAACTGTATAATAAGACCTATAATAATGTTTAGATTTTTGCCATGACACAAAGATAACACTTATCAAATTATCGTAAGTGAAATATTTAGGCAATTAATGCTCGACAAAATTAAAGAAACGAATAATAAATATTTACCCTTCGTTGTTGCATCATTCATCTCAAAATCTCAAATAAATAAGCATTATATATCATGAATTGTCTAAACTTTATCGCTCTTATTTACATGCATTATCTAACAGTTTGATTAAATCCCTGTCCATCATTTACAAGCATGTAAGAATAATTCTATATAGATGATCAACTTTTATATTTAAATTTATAAGGTTAAATATTACCTTTGCTGTTGTATAACACTTTTAAAATTATCGATGAAGAAATCATCCGTAATGTCACATTTCAAAGGTTAAAATGAAATTTTAAATTTCCCTCCAAATTATGTCAAATAAAATCGGACACCATGCAAATAATCGATTTTATTTTAATCGCATATATTTGTTATTCATTTTCTAAGAGAACTCGTTGTTTAAGCATTCTACACATACTTTTTACTTATAATTAATGTAGATGATTTCATTTAAATTATCCAAAATTCTGGCTGATTGCACTATACAAAATACGTACATATGTATGTAATTACTGTAATGTGTGTCGACATCGAAACAAGCAAGTAGCATAAGGTATTTGACAATTACAAAATATTTTAGTTGAACGATATTCGACGAAAAGATACACCATTTACACCGACAGTATTCATTTATTAAACGCGCGCGCCTACACGTGTCACGTGATTCAGTCTATTATAAAAACAGAGAAATACAACATCATACCGCGAGAGCACGCGGGGTATACGATCAAATCATATGCTCAAATCTGTTCAGTGTATTTCAGGCAAAATCATGGCCAAGGCTCCGTGGATCACCTTCAATAACGGACAGAAATTCCCTATGTTCGGCTTGGGAACATGGAAGGTAAGATAGAGACATAGAGGAGTTTGAGTATCGTATTTTGAGATGTCAAGAAAGTGACACTAAAAATACCGAAACATAGTTTATATTTAAAGTTATCATATTACTTAAAGACCGGGATTTATTTAGTTATTTGCTATTTTGTCCATAAAATGTTTGGATTTTAGTATTGACCAGTTACCATATCCATATAGTTTGTTTATTACGTTTGAATTTGCTTAGTATTGTAAATCAAATCCGGTAATACATCTAAGCAAGAAATTTATTTCGCGTTCATATTACAGTTCAGTAACTAATGTTATATATATCCTGTATCACAATCTTATTAAGTGATTTTTTTTATTAACCTAACATTTTTGAAAACCCCAGTAATCTAATTAATTACGGTAAAGTACTAAATATGATTTGAAACGCTTTAACAATTTTATCTTGATTCAAAATTCATTTAATATTAGTTATACTGGGTTATCAATTGAATGATTAGAGTAGGTAAGTTATGTGAATATTACAACATAGGTAGTTGGTAACATAACTTTTTAAAACTGTCAAATGAAGTCTCACATAAAATTATAATAACTGACACGTTCGTAAGTTAATGTTTAATTCGGAACACATATATTTTGCTTACTGAAGGTTATTTAAAAAACCATGCGTTTTCTTTGAAGTTCGTTGTTTTATGATTAACACATTCATCAGCATGCATTTTTCACAAAGCAACATAACCTAAAATTATTATTTTTCAGTTTGTGATAAACAGTCGCATTACTAATTAAGCAGTGTTATAAACTTTGTGGTAAAACACAAATCCTAGTTTAATTATAAATTCAACCGATTTCACTGTATTTTGAAATGTCTTGATTATGAATAGTTTAGTTTTTTAAAACTTCAGTTGAAGCTATAATAATTAACATTATTTAAAAATTATTTATATAAAAATTATTTAAAAAAAAAACCTCTTCTAATGAAAATGATAACTGTATTGAAATAGTGTTATAATTGACCAGTTAATCGTGGCACACAACAATCAACAAGAATTTCCTAAAAATCGGTCCTGGTCAATTTAGTACCGATAAATTCTATATTGATTTGACAATTTTTCCCCCTTTTAAATTGTAAACGACAATTAGCATTATGTAACATAATTATCGATTTTATTCTCGCATAATATTCGCTGTTGTGTATTCTTTTCGTTTCGTGCGTAGTCCGAACCCGGTAAGGTAACTCAAGCTGTAAAAGACGCTATAGATTTGGGCTACCGGCACATCGACTGCGCCCACGTGTATGGCAACGAGAAGGAAGTCGGCGAAGGCATAGCGGCCAAAATCAAGCAAGGCGTTGTCAAGCGTGAAGACCTGTACATCACCAGCAAGCTATGGAACACCTACCACAGAGCGGAAGCTGTGGAACCGGCGTTGAGAGTCACGCTGAAGAATTTGGGATTAGATTATCTGGATTTGTATTTGATGCATTGGCCGTTCGGATTTAAGGTGAGGAAAAACAGGTTTTAATTTGTTGCTAGGCAACTTGAATGTTGGAACTCTTTCGAAGCGATTCCAATATTTTTTCTTAATTACGTAATACGTCTTTTTCTTATCATATTTTGGTGCAATTTAATATGGAATATGACATGAAAATAATTGATTGATTATCTTCTAGATACATTCAGTTGATGCGACAAGTATTATCTGTCCGCGTACACAATTTTTTTTTATCTCGTGCAGTTAAATATTGAATATGATAATAGTTAGAAATGATTATTTCTGTGAATTATCATTGGAGTACAAGGCTATAAATTTGATAATTTTTCAATATCACAGACGGCCTAATACCTATAAATAATAATGATAAGGAGAATATATGTAGTTGTTGGAATATTGATAATTTTTCTTATGAAACATCTTGAATTTATACAGAATCTATATTTTGTCATCTCCCGATATCTTCTATGTGAAACAAAAATTTTAATTTTGATTCTAAAAAAATTTGTTTTAGCTATTTTTGTGGGTATATCGAGGTTTTTTTCTTTATACAATGAACACGTAAAGGTTGGAATAAATTTATTTAAAATTCATGTTTTTTCTCCAAGAAATAATCATCAGAAAAACGCTCGGCGTTTCTTCGAGAAATAAACACTTGAATTTTAAATGAATTTATTCCAACCTTTACGTGTAAAATATAATCAATACATTTTTTTGTCATTTACGAAAAAAATAATTTTATTCATTAAAGACATTGTATCGGATCACTCCTCACCGCACAATAGATTGATTAATTCGGGAATACGCGGATTCCCATCGTAAATCGCATGACTGAATTATTGTTAATAATCTTTATAAAGAACTTCATCATTATGAACGTGGAAAATACCATTTTTTTTATATTTAGGAAGGCGATGAGGTATTTCCGACAGGACCGGATGATAAAATCCTTTTCTCCGACGTTGATTACATCGAAACCTGGAAAGCACTCGAGGCCGTTTACAAGAAAGGTCTCGTGAAGTCCATCGGTATCTCGAACTTCAACACATCACAGATCGAAAGGCTCCTGCAAAACGCAGAAGTTGTACCGGTCACTAACCAAGTAAAAACGGCACTTCCCTCGTTTGAATTCAGCTTTAAACAGCCTGTTAATTTTTTTTTTAGGTTGAACTTTCACCGTTCTTAAACCAAACGAAACTGAGCGAGTATTGCACGTCCAAGAACATTACGATCACCGCTTACAGTCCGCTGGGTTCCGGCGATCCCAAGCTTCTGGAGGACGAGACTTTACGCGAGATCGCTAAGAAACACGGCAAAACCACAGCCCAATTGCTTATCAAATACCCTATACAGAGGGGTTTCATTTGCATCCCGAAATCCGTGACAAGATCCAGGATAGCCGAGAACCAAGACATCTTTGATTTTGAGTTCAGCGCGGATGAGATGAAGTTTTTAAATGGTTTGGATAAGAACCTGAGAACCTGTCCTTTCCCGGGGTAAGTGAAAACGCGTATGATCGAGGAGTGATAAATTTAACGGTGTGTGTGTTCTGTTTACAGTACTGAGACTCATAAATATTATCCATTCAGCGATTAATATTGAGGAGCACCCACAGAAACACTATGGCAGAATAATATGGGAAAGAAGACGGTCACAATTGAAATTTATAATAAATGCAAGAATGTGCGTATGTACATAAAAAAAAAAAACAAAACAAATTCCGTTTTAATGGGGGTTGTTATAATTTTACAATGTTTTTTTTTCACTTCAAATAGATAGACAAATAAATATATTATAAATAAATAAGTTTTTTGGTATTATAAGTTGGTATACTTTCTAATTGTTTTGTGATAAAGCCGTATGTTGTAATACAATTTCCTAAGAATGTTTCATAAGAATAAAGCTTTAAAAATGTTTTCAATCTCCGGAATGCCGACAACCGTCTAAGCAGGTAAGTGTAATTAGTTGTGTATTTTGAACAGTTAAAATCTCTTATAAATGCTCTGTAATCGATGACAAATTTCTAGCAAAAGCAGAATATCCATACATTAGATAATCGGTAATATTTATTTTTATAGGTTGCCCATATTGAGTCAATCTCCACCATACTTTATAGCTCTTGCAATTAAACGAACGGCTTTTGACATTTCGCCTCTTCATGGCACGCTTAGATCATATATATTACATGGATACCGCTATGTTTCCAACATATCACAGACATAAAAAAGAATCAGCATTTCTGTCTAACAACGGTTATTGGTATTTTTATATGGTATTTTCTTATTCGCACCAGACCACGCGTGAAACCACGGCGGGAGAAGCGCGCGAAATTTGAATTAAATTTGACATACATCAGAGATAATACCAGCTCTGACGCATAGCCTAATTTCTAAATATCAACATAAAATAGCTCGCTCATACAGATAGATAGATAACAGTAGTTGACATTGACCACACATTGACAGGACTCTAACCTAAGTCTAACGGTACTCCGTCTAACGTCTGTTTAATAAAATTGTGAAATCGCATACGTCCCATAATAAATCGCACGGAATCCGCATGCATTTCTGTTTTCGATTCCACGAGAGGTCAGATAAGGGAAAGCTACATATAATGTTCATAAGCATGAAAGTAATAGCTCGAAAATCGTAGAAGTACATGTTGGAAACAGTAACGCATATAGACTGATATGGTGATAGCGGTATCCATGTAATATATATGATCTAAGATGGCACGGTTGCCACGCATTACAAAGCATATCATATGGTCATATAGATAGGTTATGGTTAAAATAATAGGAAAACTATCAACACCAAATACAACGTCAAAATGACAAGTAAATGCGTTGATAACTTATCGTATCTATGCAATTGGCAACGCTGCAATGCATTTGCAAAATGTGAAATTATGTTGGTATGATTTTAACATTATCGCTGTCAAAGGTCGGCTGTATAATTTCGAGGGCTATATTTACGTTCAAAAATAGTATATAAATCTATTTAAAAAATATATAAATACACTCCTGGCATCAGGAGTTAACCTATCGTTTACATTTACTTTGCACAAGTTGTTGATCAATCGTTTTAGCGTTAAAAACCTTTTTTTATGGTGGTTGTTCACCACTTAAAATAAAACTACAAATTTTTTTTACATTAACATCTCTTATTATGTTACTTTGTTAAGATATTTTTACGTTAATGACCTTATTTTAAGATGTTCAAACACCCCTTGAAAATAAAATCACAGAAAACAGAATCAGCTTTGTTCGGATACCGTCGACGTCAATCAGGTATTTTCTGAACCGATTTAAATAAATAATTGTAATTATAAGGGCAATTTACTTTAAAATATACTCATTAAGATTTAAAAATTCATTAAAATTACATTAATTATAAAGTTAAATATATAGGGACTTTTGGGGTTTTCTTTTTCCTTTGGAGAAATTCCGCGAGATGTCGATCTTAGTTCTCCGTGAATGACAGCTGGTTAGTAATTTTGTGCGCGCCATTTTGTGAGTGTCACGTTTTTAATTATGAAAATATGTGTTAGTATTGCGAAATTGCCGCGATTCGCGTTGTGGATTTGAAAAATAATCCGTCCTCGTGTTAGCAGTGATAATTTCGTTACGATTTTTGTGCTTTTCTATCCGCTTTGTGTAAATATACATATAAGGGAGGAATGAAGATTTCCGATGTTGGAAACGCACCACGTGATTTGGATGTAAGTATATGTTCCATAATCTTTGTTAGTAATTACATCTTATTATAACATTACAAGGATTTCATTTCTCTATCTTTCAATTTCAAATAACCGCCTCAAAAGTATGCTCGGTTTCGCCCAGGCTTGATCGTTTCCGCTCGGGGATTCATATTTGAAATCCATATTTTCATATTGAAATTATAATAAAATATTTTGATATTGTTACAGGCTAAGATTATTCGACGCGACCTAAAAGAAGACTCAAGGTAAGAATAGAATAGAATTGTTTATAATTCCTCTAATTGTATTACGATAACTTTCCCGCTTTCAATTCGTGGTACTTTCCGCAAAATGGCGGTTGGTACAAAATTTCCGCGTATCGTGTTTTCAAATATAGGGTTTATGTGTTTAATAGTGCCTTTAGTGTCGCAATTTTGTGTTGTAAATTAACAATATTGTACCTTTTCCATGTTTTACACATATTTGACCCCACTTTTACTCCTAAAATTGTGGAAAAGTTCTTGAAAGAAGCCGGTTTTAAGATAGCATGTTATTGATAAGGTAAGCTCCTTTTTAAAATTGAATACGATAATTGAGCATCGATTAATATATTCTTATATCCCACTAATAAGCCCGTAATTGTGTAATTTCAATCATAATAGTGGTGTCACGAGAGACGCAGCCATTACCCACTTTGCAGATATCTACTTTTGATAATATGGTATTACATCCAATAGATGGCGTAAATTTTATAAAATATTTTTCCGACGTATTTTTTTTTTATTAAGAAAAGTTGTTTCTCTTTTATTATTTTTGAGCCAGTATCACAACTTGCTCAACAGTTGTCAAATATCTTCCGAAACGACATTGTATCATATACATAACCTCATTTATGGCTGCCAAAATTCACCAACAATTACGTTCAACTTCAATGCATGCTCAAAGTGAATGAAACAGAAATTGTAATAAAAGATAACCACTTCACTCTACCGAATAAAAAACTACCTATATAATAAGTTGGCATTGGATATCAAACATTAGCAGTATATTGGAAAAGTGCAAGGTAATAGAGAGAAAAAGAAAGGTCCAATTAAGTATAAATATTTTTATTAATATTTTTTTGTTATTTACATGGTAATAGATTTTTCTTTTTACGTATTCAAATATAATATAGTACAAATCACTTGATAAAAAAAGGAAAGCAGCGATAATAATATCAATAATACAATAATTAAATAACAACGTATAGTTACATAATAATAAAAACACGATGATACGAAACGAAACAAAAACAATAAAAACAAAATCGAAACAAAAATCAACAGTAAAATCACTCTTCACAATCGTCGCACTCCAATATCGTCGGAGGTATCGACAGGGGATTTACGTTGTTGTTGTTATTATTATTGTATTGTTGGGACGATTGGGCTTCGGGGGAGAAGCCCTTCGTGGCGACCTCTCTACGATGTTTATCTTTCGTTTCGATCAGTTCGAAGTCTTCGCTATCGACGAAATCCTCGTCCTCCTCTTCCATTGTGCGCTGCAGACTCATAAATTTCATCTGGTAGTAGCGTTTCTCTTCGTTTATGCACGCCAAGTCCTTCTCTTGCTCTGCGATCACTTGTCTCAAGTCCGAGATTAAGTTTATGTCTTCCTGTCGGGATTCCCGCCTTTCGTACCTCGACCTGACTTCTTCGAATCTGTTAAAGCAGGAAGCGAAAACGTCTCAATATCGAAATTCATTAGCAGGGTAAAAAGCAGTATAATTATTATTAATATATACTAAAAGGCATCCAAAGGTCGCGCGTACGTATGAAATCGCAAAATTTTGTCGACACCGGCCATTAGTATGTCAGGCCGTGAGATGGAACTCAAAAACACGTGATCAGTGTGATGTTTGTTGCATAACTGAGAATAGGAAGGTAGATATGGTAATTTCAGAAAAAAAGATTACATATAAAGTGCAAATGGCGTGGTAGTGAAATTCGTGGATTAGTTCTTGCCAAAAAATAATTAATAAGTGGAGATCCTATTTCTTATTTACACAATAGATGCGTTCATATGAAAATGACAGTTTATAACGAATCGTAAACTACCGCCACGAGTACAGAATACCAATTTTTCTCGTATTACTATAATTGGGCTTTATGCCTTATGCATATCGGTAATGAAAGTGATACAAAATTAGTACCTTTATAAGCTGCCTAACTGCGATGGCAGTGTAGTATCTGGTGAATTTAAATTTTTAAGTTGGCATGAAATTAACAAAAAATATTATTAGTTTACAAATTTATCTAATGACACAATAACGACCGCAATTGTTATCATTTTAAGCTATTCTATCATCATCTATTTGAACGTCTTTGATTGTTTATTTGAGGTTATGATTTGTCGATAATTACACAGCTAACTTACTATGACTGCAAAAATATCATTATAGCTCCCAGTTTTATTATTTAATTGATATAATTTATGGATAAATCAGACTTGGTTCAGCTGTAAATAATTACTACGAATTACCTTCTAAGGTTAACACTGTCCAAATATTTTCCGAACGTGGGAAGAGTGGGCCGCGTTTTAAATTTTTCCTCTGTATAATATATGGTTTCACATAAGCTACTAAAAGATGAAAATCTATTTGTGTAACGGAAGACCACAATGTATCCGCCAAAAATTTAATGCAACAACTTTAAAAATAAATCGCGAAAAAATATGCAACAATATTTTCATTGGATATCTCGATCTTCCTAATTTTGCATTTGAAAGTGAATAAACTTTTTAATAATTTTTGCTTATAACTGGAACAATTATTTAAAATAACCTAAGTGTTATGACTTAAAAGAAATTTTACCTTTCGAGTATTTCGAAATTGAAAATCCCGCCACGCGGTTTGTTTACATATTTAGTTACTTCAAAAGCGACTTAACTTAGATGGCGCGGTTGTTATGATATCCAATCTTAATTAAAATATTATAGTGATTTTGCGGTTGACTATTACCAATTTGTAATATTGGTTGCATACTCAAAAGAGGTCACGTGGGTCTGAGTTTCATCTGAAAAATCTGTATGTAGGAAGGCAAACAAAACGCGGAAGATCAATTATAACTTTCCCCTTTCAATTAAAATGCACTTGTTATGCAAGAAAAATACTTCATTTGTATGTACTTACAATTTTGTCAAACATTGGCACTTCCTCTGTAAATGGTCGATCGTCGTTTGCGACTGCCTTTGCATCTGATGCAATTGGGTCTCGTACAAATTCCGCTCCTTTTCGTGACGCGCCTGCGCGTTCGCCATATCCTCTTGCAGACCTCTGAATTCACAGAACAGGAGACGATTTTCTCGTTTAATCGGAAGATTTGCGACGAAAACGCGAGTTAATGGATTAAGTTTTTGTGGTTAATAATTGAGGCTGTCGTGAGACAAGTTTAGTATAGATTAAATGCGAAAATAAAACCAAAGATAGAGGGGACAGAAAAAAAAACACCACACAATTTGAAATGAAATTAGATTAAATGCAAGATAAATGCCACCAACACACGGGAGGAAAAAAATTAAGTAGGAATTAAAGCACAACTCCGTCAGTAAAGATATTTGTGCCTTTCGTTTTCGATTGAGCTTGGAGTTGCTACGACTTCTTGTCTTTGTGAAATGAGAAATGTTGAAAGAAGTAGATCCAGAGGATAATGTAGATGAGGAGGCTGGAATGTGTGACGGTCCAGGCCAGGAGCGCGAGAAGGAACACCGTTAAGGCTAAGCCCTTCGAGAATTCCTTGGATTGTCTATACGGTGCGATGTGGAGGAAAAAATAGAAAAAAAAAAGATATTAGTAGATAGAATTAGTGTTTTTTAATGTATTAATTGATTAGTTAAAACGTTAAAAGCTAAAAAAGAGTTTCAAGGACAAAAGAACCATTATTACTCCAAAAATAATTTAGAAAAAAACAAAAAAAAATAGAGTAATTTCAGCACAAAAACATACAGAGGTAGAAACCTGTTTTAATAACAATGCATTGGAATATGTAACTGCAGAGAAATCGTTATTTTTATTGTTTTAAGTCATGGCAAAAAAAGAAAAAGGGATAAAGACTCATCAGCGATCACTAGAGATCGGATTTTACGCAAAAGGCATATCTTTTTTATTGTTAAGAATATAAATTTAATATATGGAATATTTCCGATCTACATTGAAAAATAAAACGAGATTAATAACATTTTTTTATGTATAAAAATCTAAACCCCACTCATCTACAATTTTTATCACTGTTGCGAGCGACCTTGTTAAAACCATCAATCAAGGTGTTTAGTTTAAAGTTTCAATTTAAAATCTTTCTTCTCGCAAAGATATTTTGAAAGAATTTATTTTTAGTTCGAATCTACAGTATTAACTTTTCCAATACATACTCCGAATATAAAAAAAAATCTTGGCAAGAAACACAGCGTATTCGTTACGTCAGCGAAACGAACAAATGATGATTGAGGAAGACCTTGTTGACGTTTATTTTTATATTTCCGTTTTCGTGTTAAAAAAAATAAAATAAAACCCATCCAAATCAAAGTTCATAAAGATCAAATTACCTTATTGTGCAATTGAGCACTTGTATCCCTCCTTCTAACGTATCCACGTTATTCTGCAAATCCTCGACGGAAGAATCCTTACTGGAAATTTCGTTCTTCAAACTGTCGATCGATTTCAACAATTCCACCTCCCTAGATTCGTGCGATTTTTGCTGGGTGTAGAATTGCTCCTCCAACGTCTTGTGTTTCGTAACGTATTCGTCTTCGACCAATTTTATCGCGTCGCTCTTTTGGTGGATCAAATTCGCCCATTGTGTGTCTAAAATTTCGATAAACAAGGATTTCATTTAACGTTAAAAAGGTTAAATGTTTGATTAGTTTATATCGTACCTAATTCCGCTCTGTGTTGATCGATTAGATCTTCGATCTTCTGTTGCGAATCCTTTGCCATTTGTTCCTTCACCAATTCCAAGGTGGCTCTCAATGAGGATACTTGATTCTGGCATGCGTTTTCCACTTCTTTCATTTTGATCTCCTGTTCGGCCTTGATCCTATCTGAAGTAGATTGGATTTTAAAAGTTTTTTATATTAACTTGTTTGAGGGTACGTCAGTAAGAGGCGCTATATTCTAGCGCAATTTCTGAATGTCCTAGCGATTTGAAAATTTGCATATTTGCTTATCTTCGAAGACAACGCAATATTCACGTACTTTAACTTTTTATATAGCTTAAAATTTTTCCTAGTCCTACTGGTTCGTCCCACACTAAGAAAAAAACCTAAACTTTTTTGGTAGCCGTATAGATTCATCCCACACTGAGAAAAAAACGTAAACCATTTCTTTTAGCTAATAACTTTAGTTCACCCCACACTAAAATTTAACTCTATTGGTTCACCCTACACTAAGAAAAAATTAAAATCTTTTGTTAGCCTCATTGGTTCACCTCACACTAAAATTTAACCCTATTGGTTCACGCCACACTAAGAAAGAAAAAACTTGAGCTTTATAAAAAGTTACGAAAAAAGCATAGGGTGAACCAATAGGGTCAAGAAAGAATTTTAAGCTTTATAAAAAGTTAAGAAAGAAACTTATTTTATCCTTTAACTTAACTGCCATATCTGCAATTTCTACCACCGCTAGGGAAGTCCTCAGCAGATCGTTTGTGTCACCATCACACATTTTAAATTTAAGTTACCACCTTGTTGAGTAAAGAAGTCTGTATATGTATTTCGGCAACTTTATTTTAAGCATTTTAACGTTTGAAAATTTTCAAAGTTTCGCGCCACTTAAATGACAGATGTGTTAAGAATGAATCGGTTATTGGTTATTGATCTTTGAATTAAGCTTACGATAATGAAATTACCTATTTCCCTTTCGTGTTCGACGACTATTTTCTCGAAATTATCGTGGTGCATCCTGTCGATTTTGTCCATCAGTCTTCTAAGTTCCATTATATCCCTGTCCGTCTTACCCTGTTGCGCTATTACTTCCGCGTGATGTTTTTCGTTCGTCTTGCGCAGTGTTTGTTTCAAATTTGATATCTGGAAAGGTATTTTTCTATCATTCTAACCAGTTGGTGTCAATTCTTAACCATTTTTACACTCAAAAAATTTAAAATAGTCAGTTTGAAAATGGCCAAGAAATTAATTATTTTCAACAATAAAGAAAATATTGATATAAAAAAATTATTATTATTCGTTCTATATAATTGAATTATACTTTGATTGAAATAATTTCACCGATCAATCATCACTCGTTGAAGCAAAAATCTTAGTTTTTCACAAAAGAAAATCTTATTTCTTTTACGAACCTCTTTTAAAGATTCCTGCAATTTTTCCTCCCACTTCTTCTTGTGCTCGTTGAATTCGTCGTCCTTTTGTCGACGCACGATCTCCATCGCATACTGTTTCTCCTCGTCGTGCAACTGTTCCAGTTCCGATTTTAATCGTCCGCATTCGTGCAGCAATCGCTCCTCCCAATAGACGGCTATCTCAGACTTTTTCTCTTCCAATTCGTTGTGCAACATGCGCTCCTTATTCACTATCTCCTGATGGTGAAGCCGTTGTATATGTTGCAGATTCTCTTTTTCCGTCTCGACTAGTTTTCGCAGCCTCACGGCTTCGTGTTTCAAACCTTCTTCGGCGAGCATCATTTGCGCTTGCCTGTCGGTCATCTCCTTGATGGAGGTCTGTTGTTCTTGTGTTAAACCGCGCAGTTCTTCGACTTCGTCCTCGTAGGACTTCAAATGCTTTACCTAAACGCATAATTGGGTATAAAAATTAAATAATATTGATTGGTAGATGGCGCTGTTATTTGACATTGATGGTAGATGGCGCTGTTATTTGACGTTATTGGTAGATGGCGCTGTTATATGACATTAGTAATAGATGGCGCTGTTATTTGACGTTTTTAGTAGATGGCGCTGTTATTTGACGCGTTTAGTAGATGGCGCTGTTATGTGACGTTTAAAACGTAATAGAATCTGCGGTATTTTATTATTTAAGGTGTTTTTAATTTTATGGACGACTACGGTGTCAGAAATTTGATTATATATCTACAAAAAAATCTTTTTTAATTTGGTTTTGCGTCGAAGATAATGCTAGAAGGTTCAGCTTATAACTTTGTGATTTATCTTTTTTCCTGTATCAACATAAATATTATTCTTATTCGATCTTTATGAGGCGCATTAGATGCAGTTGTCGTGTTGTTGAGGTTTTCCACTAAACGAAGCATTCGCAATGCTTGAAGATGCATTTATTTTTGATACGTCCGCTCTCTAATTATTGCACGCCATGGTACAAGACGAAATTTTTCTAATATAGATCATGTCCGGAATTTTAGGAGTGTGCTGGTGTTGTCCGTTGTGTTAGAAATTCGTAAGCATTCGATAGCATTCCAAGGAGCATTATGAGTATAATTTTAGATGGTACGGCACGGGGTTCGTTACTTAGAATAACCGAGTTGGCAGGAGAACCGGCCGTTTGTTAAATACTCCAAGAATTATAATTCGTTTTAATAAATAACAAAAAAAAACAAATCGGCGAAATTACGAAAATTAGTACTACTTGTGTGTTGAAACTCGCTTTGAACATAACCTGAAGACTTGAAATTCCCGCGCTAATGACGTTTACACTACCGAGCCTTCAAAAAGCTCTTTAAATCCGTTCCGAATAGCTTCGAATAATCATTTTCTCAGACAGCAAATCTAATTTGCAGGTAGAAATGTTTATACAAATCGAGTAGTTTGTGATTCATCCAAGGAAGTAGGTCAAGAAAGGTTTGAATTGACTGGCTTACAGTGCCGCAAATAATGTTAATATTATGAAACACGCAGATATCTCATTCATATAATAATAATGTGAAACATTTATTACGTACATTAAAGCAAAATAGCATTGGGAAGAGAAATGTAATAAAATGTAATGAAAGTTTGAAGTTGATTAACGAAATTGACAGTAAGTTGACACCATATGAGATGTATATGTGCTTATTTCAGGCACTGTATATTAGTTTCAGAAGCAAAATGTCTATAAACTGAAATGTCTATTTTATGTATCCATCTATTGAGTGCAAACTGTGCAATTTAAATCTAATATTATTCCTGTTTAAACGAAAATTCGATGGTGAAAGTAATTGATATATTAGACGACCTTTGTTACTAATACTTGTTAGTCATATATTGGCACTGAATATCTGTATTTCTGGAACGTTTCCAAGCAGATACATACTTTGAATTCACGGTGTTTTTTTTTTTGGAATAAAAACATATTGTGCAACGTCAATTTTAAAGGTAAAAATTTTAAGAAATTCACTCACCTCATCCATCATTTCGTCGGCCAATTTCAGCTTCAACTCGGCATCTTTGCACGCCTCCCTCAATCTCCCCTCCAAATCCTTATCTTTCTCCAACAATTTCTGTTTACACGATTTCTCTACCTCCCTCAGTTTCCATTCGAAATCGTCCAGGGTTTCTTGTTCCTTCATCATGTTGACTGTCCGCAATTTCTCGAATTCCTCCTCCCATCTCCGATCGACGTCCGTCTTCTGTTTCAGCGCCTCTTCCAGGGCCATCTCGATCAATTTCTTCTGCTCTTCTTTCTCGTTGAGGATATTCGAGTGTTCCTTCTCCAATTTATCCTTCTCCAAGCGTAATTTTTCGATTTGCCCTTCCAATTCCTCGATCTTCCGTTTCAGTTCCCGTATCACGTTTTCCAATTCCTCGATTTTCGCCTTGGTTTCATTCTCGTACGATAATAGATTCTCTGGGTATCGAGAAAAAAATGGATTTTCTAAGCTAATATAAATCGGTTTGGGTTTATTTTGGATTTACCTGATTTCGAACTGACTTCGTCGAGCAATTCCGAATTCCTATCTCTGATCAGGGATATTTCCTCTTCGAAAAACCGTAATTTTTGCCGTAACAACTCTGATTCCTTGTGGGCAGCTTGTAGTTCGCTTTGTAGCCCTAAATAACCGAGAGCACAGCCCATAATAAAAGCAAGTGGAACGTTATAATGATATAGGGTCGACGTTTATGCTGTAATACAAACTTATCCCTAGCAGTTTCATTAAAATAACAAGTAGGGGGCCCAAAGTTATCGATTAAATGATAATGGATTGCGTCACTGGCGATTGGCGGCAAATATGTGTCGAAATTAACAATGTTTGACTTCTGCATTTAGTATTGAACATATGAAGGTGATAAGACCCATTTAACTTCTGAAGTGGGGTTTAGTAACGCTAGATAACATTCTGTTATAAAGGATCTCTGATATGACAATATTCTAGCTGTTATTGGAGAAGATTTGAGATTCTATTCATTGATTTTATTGTAATTATTACAAATTGTCTTATCTACCAATACAAAACATTTTTTTGTGTTAAATAAATGTTTCCTCACATTCTTCTTATTACAGAAACATAGATTATAGATTTGAAAAATACTCACTATCAATGCCTGCAGATTTCGTGAAAACATCCCGCTGCAACTCCTCCATTTGAAACCGTAATTTGCTAGCGTCTGCATCTCGTTGGGCCAACTGTTGATTCAACTCGTTCAATTGCTTCTGGAATTTGGCTTCTTGGTTTATCAAATTTTTCCTATGGCAAAAAGAAATAAATTGGACTTTTCCTTTCGAATTATTGGGGAATTCTTTTTTCAGATTTAATTAATTGAGTCGGTACTAAGTATTTTGAAATATTAGGGTCACAGCCAAAAACATTTTGATTGATTTGTGCATGATGATGCATGTTCATTATTTTTTTTGTTAGTAAATTTGGCATAAATATTTATTCTAAAACTCGCCGATGTTAAACTTATTATCAACTTGATTATAAACACGTCTTTCTTCAAATTTCGCAAACAACCATAATAGAAACAAAGATTGCGTTATATTCATGGGAAATTGGTTAAAATTGAATTGTTTCTTTGGAGATGAAATCAGAATTGATAACAAATAAAATTACGCGTTTCAATGCGTAATTTGGCAGAGGAATTAAAGGAATTGGAGGCCTATATCCGAAAAAATATACCAGAAATGCTATGCTTGGCGCCTGTTTCAAAATAGATAAGCAGAAGCTTGGAGGAAAAACGTCAGAAGCAGATGTTAGCACCCACTTTAACGATGTGCACGCCTATGTTTACATTTCATGTTTTCATTAACATTTATGAACGCACACAGTCTAAATATTGCAACCGAGATCTACGTCAAACACACCGAAGGTTCGATTAACCAGAAAATGTTGAGTAATCTACACCTACACTTCGTCCTCGTCGAAGTTGGCGTCGAAGAATTGGTCTTGCGGCGAGATGTCTCCATTTCTCTTCTTATTCGCGTCTTTAAAGATGATTTCCTTTTCCTCAATCGGACTTTCTGGAATGGCTTCGCCGGTGACGTCTTTGGATTTCCTACGACGGATCTCCAATCTGGGACTTTCCGGGGGTGTTTCTATCGCTTGCGGTGGAATCCTGGGTGATATTGCGATCGTACCATGACCGCACGGTTTGACGCTGTGCATCGGGGCATTATCTGGGCTTCGTTTAATGTAGGAGGAGAACATTTGATTGTCACTGGGGACGTGTTGGTCTTCGTTGGGATTTTGTGGCGAGGATTTTTTGACGATATGACCGAGATCGTTTTCGAGGACTATATTCCCGACGGCTGTTGCGGGGAATGTCGCATTTTTAGGCGCCAGGTTCTCACCGGCACAATCGCGTACTCCACCTGACGCCGTAAATTCGCACTTTTGTGACTTATTTTTAATGCAGGCATCTTTGGCGACCTGCGGGGACGAAATCACTACACACTGGTCCGATTTTAAGTCGCGTTCCTTGGACGACTTCTTTTCCTTGTTACCGGACGCGTCGGCGGAGTCTTTTTTCGATTTTTTGAAGAACGAAAACATAGTTTCGTCTCAGTTTATCCAAGTTCTTATCGAATCACAATATCACTAGAAACATTTCGTACTGGCCTCAAATAACACTGCGGAAACCGAATAAGAGAGAACTTCAATAATAACCAGATACCTAAATCTATCCGATTTTTTCTATGGGAACTGGGAATATGTTTAGGGGACACGGGTTTCGGACAAACTAACTAAGTTTCGTGTGTAAATGTTCCGGTCATCATTTCACTTCGCACCCGTTTATATTTAGGCGGCCGAAAAGACGAAAGCAGTGTGCGTGGTTTGGACGAGATGAGTAAAAATACGAACGAACACCTTTCTTATTCATTTTCATTGTTATTCCTTTTTTTTTTCTTTCTGAAGTTTTAGCGCGAAAAATAACCACCGCCAAGGTATTTATAGCTATAGTCATTACCGTCAGATGACCCTTCCGAGTGTTGCCAACGCGTTAACAAACCATTTCGAGTTCTAATAACAGTGATATTAAAATAAATTGGCGTCTAACATTGTGGAAAATTGAAACATAACCTAACCTCAGATGTTGTATCTAGATTTACGTATAATTTAAATTCGATATGGGTGTAATATTAAAATATTTATAAATAGAATGTAAGATGAAATTACCTGATTGAAATCGAGTCTTGGTTATATGGAAATAAGTTTGCGACATGCTACAAATCAGTTGTCACAAATACTAAAGTACGAAAATAATATTCACTATGGCATGATCACAAAAATTACTGAGGAACTATCAATTTTAATCACTTGTGTTGATAAATCTTTATGTTTAATACTAGTTAAAAACACGAAACATTACGATGTATACCACACTTAAAACACAGGTTAAGGTACATAATCGGGAAAACAAAAAAGAACAGTGGGCGGCCATCATTGATAAATTGACAGCCACCTAAAAACAGATTCATAGTTTCAGTAAGAAGAAATAAAATATATTTTAATACTACGTCAGGGTTCAATATAAATGTACAAAATTACTGTTTACATTTCTTTTAAAACGGTATTGTTGAAGTCAGCCGTTCTTATTCAAGCTGAACTGGTTGAGCGCATCAATTGTATTAATTGTATTTGACAATTCTACATAAAACTATTCTATAGATTGTCTCAACCTCCGAATGCAGTACAGAGCTTATGAGAATTCGATACACGGTCGCCAAATCGTCGAATCAGCTGTACATT
>JARFOC010001185.1:641608-668838 GCA_031763485.1 Osmoderma eremita | reverse complement strand
TTACTCAACAAGGTGGTAAGGGGTATTTTTTAACTTAAATTTATTTTAAGCCACCGTATCCTATACCTAACCTACGAGAACAGACGTGTTTGATTTTACTTTTGCTTTTACATAATATAAGCTTTTAAAAATGATACTTTGCATATAAAATTTTTAAATACCAAATATTTTTTGTGCAACTTTGATGTTCAATTGAGTTTTTTGATTCTAACTTAATGATTGAAAACAAAGTGTGTAATAATTCTTGTATATGACATTTATTTGAAAATCTTAAAATAACCGAGGTGTCTGTTATGACACAATAAATCAAACGCACTGTAAGGTTACCTTCCAGTGAAAAAGTTAACCAAACCCACCTTTCACCTTACACATATTAGGGATAATAAATCTCTTCCCGTGACATTGGAGGAAAATGACACACGTTCAACACCGAATTCAATTACAAACGGCCGACTGCGTAACATATCCTCGCACCATCTCTTTACTTCACTTCGTTGTATGTATCTACGTATCCTACTTCTTACCGGGACGTCTTGTAAATTACAAAGACGATTTATTACGCCGACAGATACCGGGGCCTGGATAAAAGAGAAACTACGTACCAGCACCACGATAAAGAGCGAAACGAAAGGATAGGCCAAGACTGGACGGCACAGAAATGAAATATACGACGACCGTATTCCAGAGGAAAGTAGGTACGTTGTTCGGATGAATTATTCGCACGACCTTTGGCGAGCCCCGGGCCAGCGTCAACATGATGTACAACGTTCGGCGAAGCTTTTGTACGCCCCGGCCATTTGATATACGGCGCTGGATGGCGAAATTTATAGCTTAGGTAGTTATAAGTTCGTAAACGACATGGGCGTAACATCTACATTAAAATAGAAAGGTAAATTCGCCCAGTTTAAATTCCCTAAACTCTATAAATTACAATTCAAATGTCCAGACTGTATAGCATATGTAGATAAAACACATATAGCCGGTGCTCTATAGTTATAAATTTCGTTCGCTCACATTAGGACACATTCCAAATCAATCTCCCATAAAATCTGTCGGCGACTACAAGAATAAGACGCCTACGAATAAGTATGGGATCCCATACTTATTCATACTCATCCAACCACATTTGAGGATATGTTTTTGTGGCTACCAACTGCACCGTTATAGTCATGCATGTAGAGATGTCGCTGCTACGAGCAATTAAACGTAATTTATTCGCTCATGTCATTTTTAATAAAGTGACGAACATGTGTTGCATGGGCTGGTCTGGCTAGAGGATATGATGCGTCGTGTGTCGTGTTGCGTGAAGATGATGAACGTTATGAAAGGGTGGCAGACGGATATAAATGAACGCAAGTCAAGCATGAATTTGTTTAGTGTCATAAAAGTAAGTAGTTCCATCTGCCTGTCTATATCCAAAAGATTTGATGCTAATCTGAATAAACTATGCTCTCTTTCAATATTTCAAAATATTGCACAAATGAGTAAGCGACCCTTGAAGCGTTCTACATACTTTTATGACGGATATAGCGTTTTACTAAAGAAAATGCTCCGAAAAGAATTACTTATCTCGTTGAGTGTTAAGATAGATACTGTCTTTTTGACGTGTGTATCTTACATTAGTATTTGCAGAAGTTTATAGGTAACAGGTAACTGAATGTAGGTAATTGTTTTTGAAACACATTGTACAAGCATTTACTCGTTTAAATGGGACCCTCATATATCGGCATCAAGGATAAAAAGTCCATTGTCTTCTGGACTCAGCTATACCTTCCATTATGAGGCCCTAAAGTTCCAAAATGACAATTCATATAGACGAAAGAAATCAACTTACAGATTTACCAATTATACCCAAAGTACGAATTGCCATCCATTCACTTTTTGGCAAAAATTAAGACGGTTATAAAATTCTTCTAGTACATTGTCTCTAACGGCTTGGCTAATTTGTCCACATGCCAAAGTTATGCGTTCTTGTAATTCTTCCTAGTCCTAGATCGGCTGTATACTGGTATTCCATAAAGAAAAAAACTGTACTTTCTCCAACGTTAATTTATGTGAAAAATAGAAAGGATTCCAAGTAACAGAACCGTACTCCAATCTGGACCTAACAAACTTGCAGTAAAGAGTTATAAGTGTACCTGGAAGAGTGGTGAATTTCAGGATACAATATGTTCCGTATGCGATGAAAAGGACAACAGGTAGTCAAAGTATATACCCAAATCTCAAGTAAGAGGAGTTCTTGTAAAACTGGCAACTTTACATTTAGCATAATTTAGGTGCAGGCCGTTAGAAGCAGCCCAAAACTAAACACGATTTAACAGCTCCTGTAAATATAAACACTAGGACTATAAACAGTAGGACCCAGGTTAGAACCTCGTGAAGCTCCTGTGATTTCAAACCATTATAGAACTGCATCCGATTGGGGTGTACTAAAACCAAAAGCATTTGCCTTTTCAAGTAGTAATGAATACTTAATACAGTCAAAGAGATATGCCTATGTATATTGTGTCAATCTGGCCATAGTTGTTTCGAAACAACATGAAAAGTTTCAGGGATTTAGATCATAATTTATTCCCGCGGATTCTAAACGAGCCGCCACTGGTGGCAGTTCAGAGACTCGACTAGCGAATTAATTGGCTCTTGATTAACGAGCGAGTATTGCGTAGAAAAGATGCGAGTTTCTCCGTTTATACTTTGTTCCCAGCCGCTAATGATCATGGGCTTCACATTCTGTTAGACAGTACGGTTATTTCTGAAGCGTAGTAGTGGCAATACTGTAAGAAAAGATTTACGATTCATGTCGTTTCTATTAATTTATTCGCGGTCGGTGATTAATAATCGGCCACTTAAAGTAAAGTAATGTTTAATGGGCGGTAATTTGAAATGTTATTTTCAATCTAGTTCCAGTATTATCTTGACAGATGTCAATCGTAGAGATCCCAACCCCAAAATTACATAGCATAATATGTTCTGTTTGTATTGGTGTTGAACAAAAGGGGCTATTGTTTCAAACAATATACTTTGAATAGAGGTATAATACTTGCGCATGGCGATCAGAACAAAAGAAAGTTCAAAAATATATCAAGATGGCTTCGTAGATACTATTGTTACACCTTTCTCAATCTATATGTACAACAACACGTTACATAATAATATGTCTGTCACATCTGTCATTTGAAATGATTTGAAACACAACTTTCTGTACTATTGTACTACTTGGCGTGATGACTGTACACCCATGCCTGCGTACGGATAAATATAATATATTAATAAATAAAGGCCACGGACAACGTTTATTATAATAGCGTTTCGGTCGAGTGAGCGTTGGTTGGTCGGCGGGCAGATCAGATATTTAATGAGTGAGATGTAATCAATCTTCCTTTATTAATCTGTCACTGCCGTGACAAAGACTAATTGCGCGACTTTGACGGGGATATATGTATGTTGCCGGCGACTGGGATATCTTGTTTTATAGATGTAATAAATTGCGTTAGCGGCAGCCTCGGGTAGGCGGGCGGCTCGGAAAAGGCACAGGCGAGTATAATATTTGTAAAAGGTTCAGATATCTGCGATGGCATATAACAATTTTATTGGAAAGACTTGGGGACGAACAAGAAGCTTCGTAACTGTTAATATTCCAATGCAATAGCATGACATGTTCCGTAGGAGATATGCGAAACTGCTAACAGATGTCGCTATCAAGCCTTTGTTAAGTTGTGTTCAGTATGTCTTCATGCCAGGGGCTGTTATGAAGGAACGTATCAATCAATATTTGGATTTATTGCCGAATATCTTATATATTATAGAAGATTTACATAAGTAAGGAATTGTTACAAAGCAAAATAAAAAATGATTTGCATTTGGGACCTTAGATAGAAACGGAATTCAGACGTTATGCCAATATTGCTTCGATAATGTTCAGCAACAAATTTAAGAATTTCCATTGCATGGAGACACAAAAGACATAATGATATGGACAAAACTTCAGCGTTAATCAAGAGCTTGGCATCCGACCAATCAGGATTATATTTTAAGCCACCGTACCCTATACCTAACCTACAGTATACAAATGATTTAAAAAAAAGAAAGATATCATCAATTCTTTAGAAATCAGATTTCCACAAGGACTCTACCATAAAAATTGCTGGAATATCTACTCTGATATCTGATATCCTTTTCATTCTCTTCAAGTTGTGATACAATATGCAGCCAGAAAATTATATAATACAAGCATGCATATCTAAAGATTGTATACATAAAAGATCTGATACGAAAAGACGAAATTATAAAATTCTTCGACTAGAAAAAGCATTATCGAACATAAACCGCATGTTACGTCACTTCCTCACCTAATAAAACCGCACCAGTACGAATCCATTAGCTCTACCATTACCGTGCAACCAAAACCCGAACCCATGTTATTATTTACAGTAATTGTGATGCCGCTTGTAATGAGTAATCCTTTCACGCTATATAAATACACCACGTGACGTCCAACAATGACGTAGCAGTCAGTTGGAGCAATGGCACGGTTATGGGGACCCTCGGCGTCATCCGTCTGATCCCACGTAGTCGCTAGACCTCCTGCGGGGGATGTCATTAAATCTCTCAGCTCGGTAGGGGCTTACCGACAGCGCCAAAGAATGGGATCATCGCGTAAGTCTATTGTTGGTACGCTGCGGTTGTAAATTATACGAACTTGGAATCGAACTACCCGCGGAGACTCCTCATTAGGGTCCATTTTGCTTGTAACGTTGTTGCTTTGATAAGATTGTTGGAGGTATGTGTACAGGGCGAGTCCGATATGAAAAGAGGCATGCGTTACAAGAGGTAATAAGTAGTCGTCGGCAAAAATTAATTAATATATATCGGACAAAGTCCGATTAAAAAAATAAAAAGAAAATATTGTGCGACAGCCGAATTTTGCAGGTATATATGCCAGCCATATATGCTCAGTACACCCTGAAAATTTCAACTGCCTATACCTGTTGGTTCGGCCTCTACCCTGCTCCAAAATTCCTCGATTGCACTTCAAATTTCCTATATTGTCGCTCAACTTGAAATTTGTTTGTGACACTTGTGGACAGCAGAATCGCGTGAAACTTTGCAGGCCTAGTTAGCCATATATGCTCAGCACACGCTGAAAATTTCAACCGTGCACACCCTCTGGTTCGGTCTCTATGCTCCTCCAAAATTCCTGGATTGCACTTCAAATTTCCTATATTGTCGCTCAACTTTAATTTTTTGCGACACTTGTGGACAGCAGAATCGCATGAAGTTTTGCAGGGATAGTTGGCCATATATGCTCAGCACCCGCTGAAAATTTCAACTGTGCACACCCTCTGGTTCGGTCTCTACGCTCCTCCAAAATTCCTCGATTGTACTTAAAATTTCCTTTATTGCCGCTCAACTTTAAATTTTTTTGCGACACTGGCCGACGGCAGAAATCATAGTTATCCCAGAAAATTTAAGCCGATTTTTGGACTCTGGTTTCTTTGGGTAGTCGAGAATCAGAATGTTTCCATTTTTTGAACCTCTCTTTAGTGTCTGGGTCGTAGTGACAGACCTATGTTTCGTCCATCATGACAAAATAATTACTAAAAGTACTAAAAAGTTTAACAATGCCCCGTCGTACATCCTACATTTTCATCACCCAACACGTCAGTAGTTTTTCACGCGGGCCGCGTTCGATTCCCTTCCTGTACCTCTCACGACCGAGACGTAACACGAACGTATGTCTACACGCAACCAGTTTCTCGTCAATTTGCCGGCTCCGCCAGGACCATGTCGGCACCGCCTTTGATGTCGAACGGTGCCCGGCCTGACTGATATCAACATCCGCACATCAATCTAATTATACGGGCCGTAAGCGACGGGCTTTTGATGAACGACGACCGTTCTATTCCCCAGAGGCGGCACACAAACAATACGTTTCCCCCCTCCACCTCAACCCGCCGCTGCACCCACACTATGCCTTTAGCGTCGTCGGACAAATTCGATTATATATTTATTTTAGAGTTTTACTACCGGTCTGTTCACGAACGTTATGGTACATAAATCATTGTATGTATGGTAATTATACTTAGGCGTACCATACGCGCTAGTTAGTAGTATCTATACAAGGGTTATATCATAAACTGAGGAGGTAGTCTCTACTATAGCTCATTATGTTTCATAACTTTGTTTGCCAATTCATTTTTTTTGATAAAAGAAAGTGTAATACATGAATGGCCTATAGTTAGGTCTATAGTTGAATCGCCCAACAGATGCAGTAAGCAACACGGCAGTGATGGGAACACCGAAAAGTCTGATTCACACCACCATACATGTATCGCTTTGTAAATACTATCTAGTACGAAATAAAATAATCCTAGTATTATAAATACACTATCTTTTTAATGATCTCAGCGAAGTAATTTTAAAGTTGGGGAGGTCATCTCTTTCGTTTATCGCAGCGAGAACTTTTTGAGCTGTTGGTGGTTCGTTTCTAAAAGAGAATGAATGGACAATCCTTTGAATACTATTCAAAACGGCCCTTTCTTCTTCGATATTTTTTAGGTGGGTGAAACTCATGGTCAGTATTATTTTCTTTCAAAATATTCGTTCACCAATATTATTAGTTGATCTGTTACAATTTTTGTTTCTAAAAAGATACCTGCCCTTGCTGTCATTTCAACACTTCCAATCCAAGAAGTGCCTGGCTGTTCTTGATAGGTTTTAAATATATTCAAAACCATATCTTTGTCTTCCACAGTAAAATGCTTTGAAGGTTTCTTTTTAGGAGGTGAATTTTCCATTGTGTAGAATGTAGGGTATCACAGAAGCAGAAAACGGTTCTTTCTCGAAAACAAATTTGTCGATATCCAGATATAACCTATCAAACATCGGTGCCGTGTAATTTAGCGTATAACTTCATTACATGGGTTTACTTACGCTTATTGTGATACAAGTGAAGTATAATAGCCTTTAGAAAGACTGTTTTAGTATATGTATATGGATAAAATAGAACGAACATTAATGAAATACTAGGCAACAAGTGAGAATAACCAAAACGCAAAACAAATTCGACAAAGACAAGGAAATTTGACAGATTGCCCTATTGTAAGCAAGCCGTTATGAAGCCGCCTGATTGACCAATAATAAATATGATAAAAATATGACGCGTTGATACTACACAGTTGCCATATAGTTCTCTATTGCATCTGTTGGGCGATTCAACTATAGAATACACCCTGACTAGTATACAAGGGCCATATTATAAAGTAGGATGGTGGTCCTTACAGCTAATGATCTTCGATAACATTTACGTTAGCGAATTCACTTTATCTTCCCAACATATCTTCGGCATTTCTTTCCAATAAAATTGTTGCCGACAACAAAAAAAAAAACTCCTCGGATCCAACCTCTAATGGTGGAGCAGAAACAGCAATGCGCCCGCCGAGGCAGATAAACCGTTATTAGATCTAAACTTTTATATCTGAGCTGGGATAGAGTTCTCGACGTATAAATAAATGCAATTTTCACGGCAATAAAAACTCGACGGAAATTCCGGACACGTGCGAAGCGGCGATGTCGGAATTGACCTGGTGTGGCGGCGGCCAAGGAAATAGTCTCAGTGGTCAGCGGCGGTAGTAGTCAGTACTGGGGTCGATTTCCACAACAAAAAACAAGGCAAGACGAGAGTGAAGAAGCGGGGATACCGACAGGGATAAAGAGAACTCGATGGTACATATATGCGGGAGAGAAAGAGAGAGAAAGGAGAGTGAGAAGACGGGGGAATCCTCGCAAACCGAGAAAATCGTTCGTAACGGTCGCCAATTTAACTAAATCCCTCGCAGAGGAGTCCATGTTTAAAGATAAGATTGGAAAAGTTGTATAAAGTGAGTTAAAGTTATGTCGCCATAACCGTTTATTGGGCGATCGGGAAGGGTCAATAATGTAGCTCGCCTGTCTTCGGGCATAAAAGGCCACAAAAGACGTATTTCACTTCGCTCCGGTCGCTCGGTCTATTGGTCGCGAGCGGTTAACTTTTATAAAACTGTAATTACTTACTTGTAGCCAGATAAAGGTGATTTGTATTTTCTATTGGGGCAATAAAACCGGCGCGCGAGCACCAACTCGCCTCGTAAATACGACGGGAGGTTGTAAAACTCGGTCGGCTATGTGTGCGTGTATGTCAGACAGCGCCTCGCGGACCGCACTACATCGTCTGCTCGTTTTTACTCCTATTTTCCGCCGCCCAGATCCGCTGATAAGTCGCACAATATGTTACGACGGCATATAGAGACGTTAATGCCCTCGCAGGCGTAGTTTTCGTTTCATTTATGGGACGATAACGTACCGCTTACTACGTACTACACTCCACTATTTCACTTTATCCTTATCGAAGGAAATATTAGTCTACCTCGCATTCACCATATTTCGATGCGAAAAATACCTCGAGCTAATAACACGACTTCGCCTAGTTTATTTTATGAATCAATAAGTGTTACCATCTTACGCTGGCGATGTCGTATTGCTGGCAAGAACGCGAAAAGAGCTTGTGAGAGTATTTCTGCTGTTGGAAGAAAAACCGAAAGAATATGGGCTATGCATAAACCAGGATAAGACAAAATATATGGTAATGAAAGATAGCAAATTGGGAGAAGAGACATTTTTGAACATTAAGACCAGAAACAGTACAACATATGCATTTGAAAAGATTGAAAAAGTGGTGTACCTAGGGATTATATTGACAAGTAGGGGAGATGAGGAGCACGAAATAGATCAGAGAATAGCCAAGGGAAGCAAAGCCTCAGGAATGCTTCCGGAAAAACTTCGATCTAAAACCATATCCAGAGCCGCTAAATGTAGAATTTATCAAACTGTGATACAACCAACAACCACGTATGCGTGTGAAACGTAGACTATGAACAAACGAGAGCAGAACAGTTTTAGAGTGGGAATGTAGAAGGCGGACTAACACGGAAATAGCGGAATTGTATAGCAGACCATCGATAACCCAGATAGTGAAAGCGCAAAGGGCTAGATGGTTGGCTAGAAGGTACGAGGAAACGAAAAGGACGACCTAGAAAAAAAAATGGCTACAGATGGTTAAGGAAGATCTGAGGACGGTTGGAGTGGAGACATGGAACGGGATGCACAGGACAGAGGGGATTGGAGGAGGATAGTGAAGAAAATTGAAGCCTAGGACCACAAGGCTTGTAGAGCTGATGTGTATATATAAGTGTTACCATCTAGTGACAACTGGTGAAAAAAGTACCATTTTACACTCTACCATTTAAGAAACACATCACACCATTAAAGTTTTGATTATAACATACATATTACAAGCATATTTTATTTCAGAGAAGAATTTGTATTATGTCACATAGCTGTTGTATCGTACACAAAATAAAAATTAAGTTAATTTCGGATACGAACCATAGAACCTAAGACTATAATCCTTCATAAATAAAATAATCTTATATCTTATCTGTACGATACAACAGCTATGTGACATAATACAAATTCTTCTCTGAAATAAAATATGCTTGTAAAATTAATAGATATGCAATTTAATACTTGAATTGTTATAATGTAATACGTATCAGTAGTATTAATTTTTCGTATGGTTGTTTAAATTTTCGACATCTATGTTTCACCAATGGAATTAACCATTAACCATATATAGCGTGTTTTTTTTTGTAACGTTACACATAGGTATTTCATACAGGTAACATTAAGCGACATAGTAAGCAACCAGTTATACGTTAACGCGTCGTCAGTGTAGATCTATGGCGAAATATTATCAATTAATGGTCTCTGGCTAACACGTTTTAAAGGACCTTTTTTATTTCATTTTATTTAACTGATATTAGAGCTACAGCAATCTGTCCAGACGGGCAATAAGCACATGCTATGAATTGATTAAATCACAAATAACATGTGCAGGGAGATTCATTATTTGCTTTGCTTATTAAATTGTAGGCTAGATTACTGCATACGTTGTCTACAGGATGAGTGAGAACTTAATGACTAGTTAAACCTATTCAGAAGATCCGACGGGTCGAACCTTTTAAGCCCTCGGGCATCGTCTCGCTGCACAAGTTGGTTAATATTGGTATATTATTAGTCTCTCTTGGTAACTTTCGCTGTACTGTTTAATTGTCTTCTTAATGGATGACACTGGTATGTCACGCTGGATGACGAAGTTGGGCACATATCTTGGAGCATTAACTATTATACGCAGCACTTTATCCTGGAATCTCTGGAGAATTTCGATATTGGATTCGGAAGCTGTTCCCCATAGCTGGATACCATATGTCCATATTGGTTTAAGGACGGCTTTATGAAGTAACAGTTTGTTGTCCACAGTTTGTTTTGATTTTTGCTCGATAAGCCAATACACCTTGTGTAGTTTCAATCCAAGTTGTTTACGCTTTGTGAAGATATGCTTGCGCCACGTTAATCTTCTGTCCAGATGCATGCCGAGATCTTCAGCTTGTGGTATAGCTAACAGTCGTTTAGTTTAATCGGTGGGCATGTATCTCTTTTCATTGTGAACGTAACATGTACGGACTTTGCTTCATTGGCTTTGATTCGCCATTTCCTAAGCCAGTATTAAAAAAAAAGCCCTGTATATATTTATATAATATTTGTTATTACGCAACGTTGCTTCATCAATTTCACAATAATTAATATCGAAAAATATCACGGGATATGTCGTTCTTAAAATTTTCTCTTAGTAACAAGCACCGGGATATAATGTTCATAATTGATACTCACCCTACATAATAGAAAAGTTAATATCGCCAGTAATTCCAAGACAATATCCGATAACCGGCTGGACATAAGCAGCATCGTCCCCCAAATAGAAATTCCGTAGGGCCATTATCGGATGGCCACACACCATCGAACGCGTACAACGTGTGTTGAATCTCTTGTAGCAGTTAAATAAGTAGCAACATCGACGTCTGTTGTGTGTTGTAAGGAGAAACGCACAGAAAAAATCCTACTATAGTTTTATTTTTGCTATTTTTTTTAAATGAGAAGTTGTTAAGGCAAGATGGTGCCATCACTGAAAAAGTAATATCAGTCTTTTGGAGGGATAGAATTTCTACCCGCCTAGTTCACTAGATAAAAGAAATACGACAAAGCCAGATTATATCATTAATTGCAAATGCTACCTTGATTAATCGAACCTTGAAATTTTCTCTGATTGTTTGTAACATAAACATGTAGAAAATAGTATTAGAAAGCGCTTAGACCATTGCGCATCCGCAAAACCTCGGATTCTATCCGAGTCGTAATTTTTGATGTATGTTCTATCAAGCAGACGGTTTGTTGAGGTTATATTTGTTGTTTGAGTTTGTCGATCGTGTTTTACTTTGATTAAAGTAATGTTTGATAGTGGCATTCTAGGAACAGGTTTGTTCTCGGGGTGATACGCTTAACATTACCTTTTTCCTTTGTGGTTTTTGTGCTGAGGATGGCAATTTAGTTGCCGAAATGCGTATTCAGAGTTCTTTACTCAACAAGGTGGTAAGGGGTATTTTTTAACTTAAATTTATTTTAAGCCACCGTATCCTATACCTAACCTACGTTAACTGGATGTTGATTTATTTATGGCTACCAGTTTTCTAAAACCTTGGTGGAGATTAAACTCGACACTGCACAAATTTCCCGCAGCCAGTCATTTTCAACCACTCCCTTTGCAGCACCCGAAAGCAGCGTTATTAATTATTTGTAAGATTACACCAAGTTCGTTTCCTCGAATCACTTCCGAATCCCGAGGTCTTAAGCGTGGCTTAAACAAGCCGTCCGCCGCCCCTATTATATGTGGCCGGAAAATCGCCGGACTATTCACCCGGAATCCGGGTCGGGGGTGAACCGTGCATTCCGGACACGGTAGCGACTTCATCAAAGGCGGCCGCACTAAGCCGGCCCGTCGTCGCTTGATAACGGCCGGCTAATCCTGCTGTTCCATCCGGGCGGACTTGCAATCCCGCCGAGGCCAAATTTACGGTCGTTCTATCCGAATAGTCGACCTCAATGGCACCGTCGCCATCGCCTCACGGGTACGGGAATGTGTTCGCAGATGCAATCCCCGCTAAATGAGATCTAAATCGGAGCGCCCTACTCTACGCGGATATTAACGTATTTTCAGCGTCGATTCTCCCAGGTTTTAAAATCTTGGCGTTTTGCCGGTAATCTTCTGCTTTGTACTACGTTAATTCGGTGGGGATTTTGAGGAAATAGTAAATTAGAAAAGTTCGTCGTCGAAGTAAAGAAATGATTTAATATCGCAATCGTCTAGTTCCTAGGAATAGGATTTGAGTATTAAAACTATTAGTGCATTTTATTTAATAGACCTGCGTATTTTAAGGTATTTTGACATATACAGGGTGAGTCCGATATAATCAATGTATATTATATATAAAAAAAGCTTTATATAAAACGCACCAAAAATAATAAAACACGTTTTGGTCTAAGCACTATTGGTTCACCCTACACTAAGGATAAACAATTTTTTTCCTAACGTTTTATAACGCTTAAGTTTTTTTATTCTTAACTATATTGGTTCACCGACATACGAGAAAAGATTTAAGCTTTATAAAAAGTTACGAAAACAAATTGTTTTATCTTTAGTGTAGGGTGAACCAATGGCGTTTAGAAAAAAAACTTGTTTTATCTTTTAGGGCGTTTTATATAAAGCTTTTTTACTTTCTATAATATATATTCATTTTATCCTTTTTGTAATTATGTAATTGTGTTTTTATTCTCATTAGAAAAGTGGAAACTCCACATTTTAACGTAAAAAAGTTATCTAGTCCCCGGACCTTATAGCAGGAAATATCTGCATACTTATAATTATTTGACAATATTCTAAATGTGTACAAAAATTAACACATTGTATTCAATCCGGTTTACTAATATTAAATACACAAGTGGAGATTTGAGATAAATAGTATTTTTTGGAATCGCGGCAAATAAAACATTGTCGTGTGTCAAGGTGACAGATTCTAACTCAACAAAATTGTAGGTCCGTTTCGATTTCCTGATTCTTCCCTCGTTCCAGCAGTAACTTCTTTTATTACTTCTTGTTACTGGCCAAAAATTCATTTTACCCATGAATTGTTCTGAATAACTTCTTTCTTAGCTCAAAACAGCAAGCAGCGCTTCAATGACAGAGCAGCCAGCAATTCCCTCAACTTTTCTAAATAATACGCTATTATTCCTGTGAATAGCACAGCCATATTTCGTTTCTACCAATATTATTTTAAAATACAAATAATATGACACGGTGGCTTAAAATAGTAAAAAAAATACCCTTACCACCATGAGTGAAGAACTCCGGAAGAATTGGAGTTCTTCACTCTCCGAATATCTTCCGATATCTTGATTTATTAAATTATAAAGTTTCTGCAAGCCTCTTTTTATTTAGGGTTGTGTATTTGGTGTGTGTTTTAGATTAATAAAGTGTATTGAAGGAAGTATTTTTCTATATTACAGTAATATATTTTACTTATTTTAGACCCATTAAATGTACCCGCCTGAATTTTTTGTATATTTATATACAAAAGAACAGAACCCTAACTTATCGACTGAGAGAATTGAATAATCTAAATACGAAATAACGGTATTAAATTTTGAATAACTAACATGTATAATACGAATAAACATTAATAGATCTCATACATTAAAAAATATTTGTAAAAGAAGAAAGATTGAATGATGAAAATATGAATCAATCATAATTCATGAAAATAAATATGTTAATAAGCTTAGTTTTATTTTTATAAACAAATATACTTTCACAAGCACCCAATTCAGGAACTTGTACAAACTGGCCACCTACGATATTACACTCGTAAGAGTATGATGTGTGTGACTAGAAATGTTTATTAATTTTGATTTTTCGCTTCGTAAAACAAGATAAGGTAAAGATCGATAAAAAACGGATTTTAATATAACAATCAAAAGCGCTTCATAATTCTCATATTGCAATGTTACATACGAGGGTCGTACAAGAAGTTCTCTTCTAAACGTGACGCTAGGTTTTCACAATTAATGCTATTCGTTTATTTCAATTCAATGTTGGAGTGACGTAAAATTTTAATAAAAGTCAATCATCCGTCAAATTGATGTTACCATAAAACTTATTTGACATGACATAAAGCAGTTGTTCGAATTCGTTTCGTTAACTTAATACAAAACACACGTCATTGTGATAATAAGGACTCGTGAGTCACTACTACACTCGTCTATTGCTACGTTAATACTTAAGTTACTTAGACATATGCGTTATTATTATTCACGCATGCTGTCGATGTTGTTTTGTTAATACTATAACATTCTTCGATACCGTAAGTAACTCGCTGTAGCGTAAGTAGCGGCAGCTAGGTTGTTACCTGTCTTGTACCCGTGTATCGTTGCCTCGCGGCTCTTTCAATCTCGCTTAATGAGCGGCGAACACGCTAGAGAGTAATTACCATTGAATTATTCCCTCTCATATACTGACAGGATTATTAATACGTCGCGCCTAGCACGACCTTTACGTTCACGTTACATTAGCATTAGCCTCAACCTGTTTCCTAGATGGTTTTTGGTGTAGGTCAAATCGGGTTCAATCCCCGGACACCTATATATAGTATTCGATAAATATTAGTCGAAATGATAAAATTTTTAAATCCCTTTTCCGCACTACGATTACCGTTTGGGAGCAGGAACTAATACGTAGTTAGAACTTGCATGATTAATAAGCATGATTTTGCGGTGCCGGTCAACCCACACATTAAGTCGATCGCGTCCGTCAATCACGCGGAAATTATAACCGCAGTAAATTACAGCTGTCGTTCCGGTAATTCTATGGTGGACGCGGTCGTGTTCTGAACCTTATAATAATCGACGGCGCGGTTTCTCGCTTTCTGTCACGTCAGGTGGATTTGCATTCTGTTGACGTGGAAAATTGCTTGTAACGACGTACCATGGCCGATGCAGGATAACGTTAAATGGTGGCCGGTCTGGTCTTAACTGCCTCGGCCTGTCAAGAGAAGCGTGTGATTATCATGGTGGCATTAATATTAAAACCAAATTTAGATGGTTTTGGGTGAATTGGACTTGTTTTGCACGTACAAATAATGTTGAAATTGACATATACACTTGAGAGCAAAAAAATCGACTCAGATTGCACACTCGCAGTAAAATGCCCCTGACACAAAAGCCAAAACTTAAATTCCATTTCTGCTTTTAGAATCTTTAAGATCAAGAATGATCTTGATCTGCACACTCTTTTGCTTCTTTTACTTTTTTACACTTAGACTACCATACAATATGTTGTGATCGATAAACAAAAATTTTGCATTAGTTGACATGAGGTAGTACAAAAGGCCTTCTACCTTATCAACCTTTATCAGTTGGCTGTCAAACGCCAACCGGTAGCTATTTCCTTCATCAATATTCCCAGGTATTACCAGAAAATGGATACAACAACCGAGAAAGTGGCTCAAGCTATTGCGTTATTGCAACAAGACCAGAGTCCACGTGAAGTCGCTCGTGTTTTGCATATGAGTCAATCTGCCGTATCAAGAGTTCATCGACAATACCGAAAGAATGGTAACTTTCAACGGAGAAGAGGTTCAGGCAAAAAGCGGTGCACATTAGAGAGCAATTCATTTGTCCACACCTCTCTAAGAAATCGGGTTCTTACCGGCGTTCAAATTCGACGGGTGCTCAGAGAAACGCGAGGAGTGACTGTTAGTTGCTGAATAGTCAGAAGACGACTCCATGTAGCTAACCTTACTTCAAGAAGGCCAGCTACCGGTCCAAAATTGACCCCAGCTCATCGAGCAGCGCGCCTCCGTTTCGCAAGAGAACACGTTAATTGGACAATCGACCAATGGCGCTCTGTACTCTTCTCAGATGAGGGGTAACACTAAGTGTTGATAAGGTTTTTCTCAATTTAAATTAAAAATGTCTCATTTAATTTTTCCTTGTCATTCTTGAGTTTCAGCACCATAAAACTTAACGCATTTTTTTTAAAAATAAGAAGTGTAATTTAAGAGAATGTGCACTCGTTTTAAAGCTAAGATCTTAACTTTAAAGGTAATGACAGCAAAAATGGAATTTAAGATTTAATTTTTGTGCCAGAGAAGTTTTACTATGAGTGTGCGGTCTGAGTCGATTTTTTTGCTCTCAAGTGTATATATTTTTTTTTAATAAGAGAAAGCTTTATATAAAACGCACTAAAAAGGATGGAACAGATCTTTTTTCTAAGTGCTATTGGTTCACCCTACACTAAGGATAAAATAATTTTTTTTTCGTAACGTTTTATAAAGCTTTTTTTTTGTTCTTAACCATATTAGTTCATTCACACTACAAGAAAAAAAATAAACCTTATAATAAGTTACGAAAAAAAAAAATTGTGTAGGGTGAACCAATAGCGCTTAGGAAAAGCTTTTTTTTTATCCTTTCTAGTGCGTTATATATAAAGCTTTCTTTTTATGGTTTTAAATAATGTAATTGTATTTTTGTTAATTATTTATTACCTTGACCTTAAATTGTACTTAAAATTTGCAACACCAACCATTTATTTATAAACATCTTCGTTTACAAGGGAATGACTATTTAATAATACATACATTTTAGTTTTTAGGTTATGGATGTATCTGTGTATGGTTAAGATCGCATGAAAATCTTATTTACGACAATTTTCTTGATGATTTTGACACTTGTATTAAACAATATACGATTATATACTAGTCTGTGCTGTTAATTTTCAATATATTTTTATTTTAAAACGTTTTTACTCCGCAAGGTAAACAATAATATAATCCATGATCAAATCTTCTCGAAAGTACATGAATATTACATTGTCTTTTTGGATACGCAAGTATGCAAATTTTCAAATCGCTACGAGATTCAGAAGTGTGTTATAATTTGCACCAGTAGGAGGACTGGTGACTCCTCACATACCCGATACGAGTCAAGTTAATATAAAGCTTTTAAGAAGAAAGTGAAGAAGCAAAGAAAAATTGAAAATAATTCGTGAATACAAAACTTGTCAATTCGTAACGGCTATCGGATAATATTTGACGTTTAACAAATACTATTTCAGGTATGTACGAAAGAGACAACTTCATTAACTCCACCTGTATGGAATTAACGCAAATTTAATATAATTTTTGAAAAAGAGTATTTGACGTTTAGCAGTTGGTATAACATTTAAATTTTAACAGGTGATACATATGTGATATTTGACGTTTGGCAGATAGTATGACATAACATTTGCCAAATCAATTTTGACAAGTGATAATGGTATTCGATATTTAACAAATAGTACTTTGACGGATAATATTTGACATATTTAACCATCATGCATTTATTTATTCCCTAATTAGTAAAATAATTTTTTCAATAATTCCTTAGAAAACACGTCACTTCCTAACGTTCGTAACAGGCAGGTGATGTGACATTTCACGTTTGATGGATGATTGGTGGTATTTGACGATTGATAGATAGTATACTTAATGTTTGATAAATGACTTTTGACAAGTGAAAATGACATTTTATACTTGACAGATAGCACTTGTCATTTAACGTTTGATAGATGGCATATGATATTTAAAGTATTAAATCATCATGCATTTATTTATTCTCTAATGTAACTTTGTAAAATAATTCTTTTAACAACTCCTTAAAAAACTTTCTTAACGTTTGACAGACGACTTGATATTTAATGTTTGGCACATGATATTTTACCATTGACAAATTATATTTAGGATTGCCTTTAGGAATGAAAACAGCAACGAATGCTAGGCAAATTTTTGACTATGAAATGATTGATTTCTAATCGTATTTTACAAAAGAAGAGGAACAAAGAAAGACTACTATAGTCAAATAATACTGGGCATTAAAAACAAAATTAAGTATATACCCAATCCAAAAATAAGATATCAAGATCTCCTCCAACAATAAATTATTACCAGCCATAAAATTAAAATAAGAAAACAGATTTTCGTCCATCAAAATTAATGACCCGACCGTCTAGCATGCAGTAAAACTCACAAACGTCCTCTAAAATTAACATTAACAATACGAGCGAGATCCCCTACTCAAAACATACACACAGGTACTACATACGTCGAGGAGTAAGCGGAAAAAAGATTTATCGCAGCTATTAAATTATCGATAGAGCCACCTATGGCTATTATGCGGTCCCCCATCGCTCACGCGGTAATATTTAATTAACTTTCGTCGGAATTAATTTCATAGAAGTGGAATGAATGGGAGTCGTTTCAGATACCGAGTCGAGATGTCAAGATTCTGACAGGGACAGTAATTTATGTTAATTAATTTTACCTTCCAGTGTCTGCTGTCCGTATCGTATAGTTGGCCTTTCTCTAGACGACTGTGTTTCTTTTTGAACGCCACGTGGTAGGTGTGTAAAACAAAAAGTTTTTTTTTTGATGTAGTGCTAAATATTACAAATTAGGCAGAAGGCTTTGATGTGTGATCTGTCTAATGGATTTTTTGACATTGTTAATCCATTTATATATCTTATATATTGATATTAAAAGGAGAAATAAAATAAAATGTCTCTCGAACAAAGACTCGCTTGGCCTTAGTGCTCCGACGTCACGAGTCTATTACGTTAACATAGAGAGGTGAATCCGCAATTGGTATACAAGCCGTCGAAGTATAGCTTAGACCAATTTACATTTCGTCCATGCCGAGATAAAAAGCTAGGCATAATTGAAGGAGAAAACAAGCAATTGCGATAAGTAAAGGAATTGATTTTTAATAAAATCCTCTCTATGCCTATCTATCTATGCCTCTCTATGGTGACGTCATACCTCAGCAATGCTGCTTCTTCCTTCGGTGGTAATGGTAACAGATTTTAAACGTTGGCGTGTGTCAAAAGATCCATTTGGGAAAGTATTTTTTTTCCACTGACATTGAGCGAGTGTAGGATTTATAACTCGAAATACTTTTAATACCAACCTAAAAAAAGTAAAATCACTTTCGAACCAAGCAAGTATTCACGCTGTTTTAATGCTATCATAAATAACGATTTAATTTATATCTTTTCCACCAGATCGCAATTACATTTTAAAACACATCTTATTCCACCAAATTCCTCTGCCTCTCTACAAATAAAGGAACGCTCATCTCAGCATTCCGCTCAACGAAAGAGTGCCATATAGCCAGCTGTTCGCCTATAAATATCAACTCAAACAGAATGTTCGTCCAGAAAAACTCGCGTGAAATTCTCCTTTACGAAAACTCAAAACGCGCATGCGTAATCCGGAACTTATTGAATTCACGTATGAAATCAGTTAATATTCTCCGATTGTGTGGCTTTGCGTATTACGGGAGTTAATTTCGAAATGTTACGTGCCGGTTTTAAATTATTTATTTTATTGTTTGTTTGCGCCGACTGAAGCGATTGAATTTATTTACCAGGTTACGCCGACCGGGTCATTTGTAAGCAGTTTAAAGTTGGTGCCGGTACGATTGTATAAATCGCTCGCCCATTTGGAAAGCGACTCATTAGGAAATCAAATGAAACGCGTCGAGTTCCGCGGAGAATGACAATTGTATTCTGGTTCGGGGGAACGATAATAAATTATAACGAATCACCTGCACATAAATCAGAGACCCTATTCTATGTTCTTCGTTCGTGTGTGACTGCAGGTATAAATTACAATATTAACTACGTCCAAGTAGACAAATAACTGAACTGACTGGGGCTGTGTTGTTTGCTGTTTTGTTATTAGTTACTTAATAAATGCGTTATGGTCTTATTAATGTTCCATATTAATGCTGACCTGGTAATAAATGTTACTAACATAAGTGCACTCGTTACGCAATATTACATTATTAGTTGGTTGTATGTTATACAGTTATGAAGAATTCACCTCTCTATGCTGACGTAATAGACTCGTGACGTCAGAGCACTAAGGGCAAGCGAGTTTTTGTTCGAGAGACATTTTGTTTTATTTCTCTTTTTAATATTAGTATATAAGAAATATGAATATACACGGTAAGCAGTACATTTTTGAATAGGCTATAAATTTGGAGGTATCTTCACTTTTGCGGAAATATTAATATATGTGTTAACAGAAGCGTTCGCAATTTCTCGACTGAGGATCTGAAGAAAGTGTTGGTACGCATAGAAGATAGCGAGTATCCAGTGAACAGACAAGGTAAAATATCTAGGCGTCCTATTTGACAAGATATTAACCTAGAATTCGCATCTGGAAAACGTATCCTAAAAGGCAAGACCTATGGCCTTATCGCATTGTATGTGGGGCATCTATCTCCAAAACTGGTTCACCAGCTTTACGTGGCTGTGATACGCCCAACCATCACTTACGGGGCTTAGTGGCGGAAAGCGCAACAAGCTATGGTCACGGCAAAACTCACATCCATACAAAGGATGGCGGGAGCGATTTCTTTCATCCCGTCTTTGGCATTTGAAATGCTTCTGGATCTTCTTGTTTTGTATACTCTTTTTGCGTATAATAGTTCTGCTATCAATTTTATGTTGTTGTATATTCTTTTTGCGTATAATAGAAATGAAACTTCGTTGGTGGTGTCTTAAGCGCAACTGCTTTATTCTCTCTCAAATTTCTACCTAAATCCTTATACATATATACAATATTTCTGCAAGTGCAGCTGAGGGCTGGTCTGGCTGGCGCCAGGATACGTATTAGGCGTGACATATAAATCACGTGTCAAGTGTTTAACTGAAGGCAACCCCTAAATCGTATTATGTGGTAATATACAGTATCGGTCACATTTGTAGAAACATAAGAAGTCTGAACACTTCTGCCCCTGCGTATTATTTGAATGGGAGGCCAGAGTAACCACATAGCGAATCAATCGCCAGGCACTCATGTGTTGTTGGCAAATAAGCTGCTGGATTCGGTTATCTCTGATAGCATGCTGGGAATACCAACTGATATTATTTGCGCACAACACTTGATCAAAACATTCTTCACTACCTCCTCTCCAACTAGAGAAGAATGGAGATGTAACGAAACCAAAATGACGCAAGCAGACACCTGCTGGTTTACGGATGGATCGAAAACACAGTAGGACGTTGACGCAGGAATACTCTATCGTAATCCGAGAGTTGAAAAACACTAAAACCTCGGACGATAGACAACAGTTTTCCAGCCCGAAATCTATGCCATTCAGATATGTGCAAGAGACACAAATCAATCAAAATTTTCAATGATAGTGGGGCCGATAACCTTTGACAACAGAGTCCAGCTAAATCTTGAGTTGCTCCCGTTTCATTTTACGTTTTATTTCTTTATTAAACAACAATTTGAATCTGCTTTGTTTCAATTTTTATTAGCAAATTTACGCTAAACCGTTACGGTACTTGTAACCGTAACAAGTATACACAACGCCCACATTAACACTGTAATTGTCCTGTTTCGTCTCAAAATTCGACCGTCAATTCGCTGCGAAACAAATTCCTTTCCGTCTTCCAGTCTCTATCTATGCCCCGGGGGAAACCCCGACACCGACAGCAATTGTTTCCGAGCAACAGCAGCGGCACAGTTCGAGTTTAGCGGCCGTTTATCTGTATCGCGCCGGCTTTATTGGCTGAAAGGCAACAAATGTAAAGCGCTTATCTCCGGCGGAGCCACTTCCGGACATCCCCGGGCGTCGGTCGGCACTCCGGGTCATTGCCGAGCCGAGTGAGTAATCGCTTCTGCCACGGGGGCTAAGAGCGTGCTGTCTGAGCGCCCCGCAGTTCGTGTCCGTTGCCCGCGACCTCGTCGATTCATCTTCCGGGTGCCCGCCCTCGCTTCCGCCTTCGAGGCTCTCGAATGGATGCTACAGGACCGGATTTAAAGTGGAATTCTTAATTTTTTTTACCTAAAATATATATTTTAGGTGAAACACGGTGCGTATTGAACCGTAGTTGTGGTCTTGGGGAGTTACTTTGATAGTTTATTATCGAAGTGGAACTCAGGATCCACTTCAAGGCTGTATCGATTGGTTTCTACAGTATTTCTCTGACGTTCATGTCAATTATGACACCTTTAAATATCGAAGGCATGTTTTTATTAAACGTTTCGAAGATATACAGTGTATAAAACACTGTTCGGATTACTCCTCCCGCACAAGTATTAATTAATTCGGGACGACATGTGTTTCGTGTCGTCCCGAATTAATTAATACCTTGTGCGGGAGGAGTAATCCGAACAGTGTGTTTATTGTGCTGCCCCACAGTCCTTGCTATCTTTACTCATATACAGTGTATATTCAAGCAAGAGCTAAAGAGTGGACTTACCAAGCTAATGGAAGATGTACTAGGCCACTATCGATTTGACACTCATTAGCGACGAAGCATGGTTTCATTTGTTCAGCTGTGTTAACTCTCGAAATTATAAAACTTGGGTTATGGAAAATCAACATGAGTTAATCGAGTCTCATTTACATCCGATAAAGATTTGGATGGAATTTGGGTAGTCATGTCAGGGCAGTGGATAATAGGGCGCTATATTTCTTCGTGACTCTGTCAATATCGCCAAATGTTGGAAGTGTGTAATGGCTATCCCAGTGATACACACCAATTCTTCTGAAGTCGTTTTTATTTAAGATATTAATACATTTTTCTACTTGAATTCTATTACTACTTATATAATAGTGCTACTTAGATTCTACTGGTACTGACATTTTTGTTATTACTGACTAAAAGAATGATACGTAATTGAATTTATAACGTTAGAAAGTACAGAGTCCGGAATAGTTTACATCTACAAGGATTATCTGAAAGGGTGTTTGATCAAGATATCGACCTGCAAAACAAAATGACAAATCTTATTATACACAAAATTGTTACTTATCAGTTAATAATTAGACTGTAATGATGATAGTTACAACGAAATCTATTATCTTTGACTAAAACGTAGGGTAAACTTAATGAAATAATATAGAATACAATATGGTCGAAAAGTTGGTAGGTAGGTAGGTACATTACAAGTGTTTACGGAACAATTGGGTGACAATGAGTTGAAACATGGCTTCTTTCAACAGAATAATGCCCCACCCCACACTGCTAAAGAAACCCAGGAATATTTACGACGGTTCTTTGATAATAGATTAATTACCGCCAATTTATGACCTCCATGTTCGCTAAATCTTACTCCTTGAGATTTTTATTCATTTGGAAATTCGTGTTTGGTACCCAAACTTCCAACACATCCAGAAACTGCAGAGTACGCTCTCATTTTTCACTGAAAATTTCAATTCTTATTTCTGCAAATACTTATCTACTAAGTTTACCACAAAAGCACAATACAAACGACTCGGTGTTAATATACACAATACAGCTGTTTGTTATAACTCAAAAACTAGTCGCTGCAGCAATGTGTACTTACTACAAAATCTACACTCGTATTTTTTATACATACAATCACAAAATATTGTTCCACCTACCACTTTCACTTGCTTTATTCAAACGCAAATGAATACAGCTAAATACAGCTACAAAAAACATCTATCAACTGTCGACTCAACGCTGCCAATGTTATGAACACCAAGATAAGATACAGTTTGTCGCAATCTTTACCAGTAGTCATTAAACAATGTACTAAGTTGATGTTTATTAATAAGGCAGCAAATGTTTAAGTTGTGCAATAAATATTAGGAATTCTAAATAGAATAAGACCTACCTTTTGTTGGTAACAATGTTATTTTTTAAATTAGGTACTTGTCAACAGGTTGTCCATATTTATATTTTTGTGGCGATGAGTTCTACTTCTGATAAGTTCCGATCTTTATTCAACTATAATTTCAGCTGTCAGATCACCGTCAGTATAACATGCTACCGTACGACAGGTCGGCAACCCTCTTCATACCTTTTCTTTTACCCTGTCCGTCATAGACTACTACTACACTTCATATAAAAGAGAGCCGAGTTTAGAAAAGAACAAGTAGAGACAAAACGATATACGCGGACACCTAACGAAAAGAGAGATGAAAGTAAAACCAGAGACGTAGAAGTATTAGAGTGGCCGCGTCGGAGAGTCCTCTTCAGGCGAGAGATGACAGTTTCGGGACGACGGATATCGCATCCGGCTGGTTGACTTGTCCCTGTCAATTAGGGCGGACCGCGCGCGCGGTTTCAAGTCGACTCGTGTTACCTGCTGACAGAACAAACAAAACAAACCGTCGTTCGGTCGGTCGGATGGCCGTCTCGTCCCACTCAAATCGTGTTTGCGATGCGATAATTTCTCATATTTCTCTCAACAGATGTCGTCCACATCGGCTCGAGTGACGGACGTTTTCGGTTAGGTTGACAGGGGACGCGTCTACCGTTTCGACCTGGTTTCGCCGTTCGGGATTTACCGGAATACCTGACACTTGTCATCTGCTTCGCGTCGTTCGTGTTTTGTTTTCGGTACGAGGAAAATTATGTCAGTTGGCTGGGGGATATCGTGTTGCTACGGTTTTATTTTATTCCTGTTTTATAAAAGAGAATACATACAAAGAAATGCATAAAAGAATGCATACACATTGAGGTTGATTGGTAACCTAAACGCATTCTAGTCACATTAGCCGTTTTAATCATAGATTTATAATTTATATCACAACGTTGAGATATCATATTGAAGTTACTAGGTAGAATTTAAAAAAAAATAGCAACGATAATCGGCGAAAACAATCACGTTTATGGGGTTATATAAGAATTTCAAAAAATTTATTTCGTTTTGACCAGCTATGTATGTAACAGAGCAGCAATAGTTGCGCTACTCACGAATAGAGGGGGTTAATCATCTTTCATTTGAATTTCACATCGTACATTCTATATATTGCAATGTTACAAATTGGTAATAAAGTTAATAATCAATTTTAATAATAACAAATTTGGATTCTTTTTATTTATGTCAAGTTGACACAAGCCGTGCAACTTCTGAATGACAATTAACTGACACTTGCTAATTTAATTATAATGACTAATCAAGAAATTGCAACCTTTTTGAATAATATCGAAAAACCTAAAGATGTATTTGAAAATATAATTTGGAAAAGTTACTATAACAATAATACGAACATATAATTTTAAGGAATGAAAGCATTCACCAGATACCTTATCTAATACCCTATGTATGTGTGTGTGACGTGTACCATCCTGTTGCTATTAAAATAATTGCCACTAAAATGCTTTCAAATACCAAAACGAATTTAATATCTACCTTTTTAAAAACGATACTTTAATTATCTTTCTATTGCAATCGGACCTTATACGCTCACGTTACGAAATCCAATACAGTAGGAAACCCGGCGACTCTAAGGAAAACCTAAACGACGGCGGATTGAACGCAAAGTAGAAGATAACGGGATCCTATGCTTTCGGAATGCTAAGAAGACGTGAGCATTATGCGCTAGACGGCGTAGCGAAACACAAATCAGATGAAATCCTGCGCTTGTTCGTTTTCATTTAAGACGTCCTATCCCCTGAGCTCGTGTCGTGGGAAATACATAGAAATCTAAACGAATTATGGTCGCCTGGATGCTGGCTCTGTATTTGTTTGGAATTGTTTTAGGAAGTGGAAAGTATACGTTCGATTGTTCCAGTATATTCTGGTTATTCTAATATTATTCGCTTATTCTAAAAGGCTTTGCGTGGGGAATTTAATCACCTTCATAAGATGTTTTTGTTATATTTTTTTTTGTGTAGGTTTAGCCGGAAAGTTTATCACAAAAAATCTCTTCTTGAGAAAATTTGACAAGAGATGAGCTTGTTACCTCCAAAACCCTGAAGTTTCTTTCTAGGAAAATTTGATCTATATAAAGAAATTTACCTATAATTCCATTTTTATCAAGACTATTACCCATCCGGCCTTCCCCCAAGTCCTAACTTTAGGACCTATACTATTAACTCCGATTTATATTTAATTTTTTTTATTTTTTACCTTCTTCTTTTATATTATACAATAGTTTTAAATACTATTAAATCTCTGTCGATATTACTCCATCTACTCTTACTTTTCCATTGCCCAACTGGTATTTTTTTAATAAAAATCCTCTTGCGTATTTCCACAAGATTAAGTCGATTCCCTCCCTGCCGTTAATCAATTCCTCTCAGGTCTAGAGTTGCAAATGGCCAGTCTATTACGCATCGCCCGCGTACGGTAAGTATTAATGATTTACGCTTTTTCACTCTGACATAACTGATGTTGGGACATGCTTCTTGCTCGTCGTAGGCCCGTACTGTTTGCATTACGATTCTAATTGCGTAAGACTCGTTCGAGCTCGCTCCATTTCTTGTGGCGTTCGCAAAAAAAGCGCTTTTTCTTTGGCCCAGTCACTTTTTTTCGTTATCGAGCGATTATTTAGGAGTTGCAAACCGGATCTCCGTGTAGATATAAATTTTTGTTTGGTTGGTATATAAATATTTGCTTCGTCAATGAAAAATGTACTTATATTGATATAAGACGTATTTTTTCCAAGTATTATTTAGGGAACGTTGAACACAATTGCTTAAAACTATTACTGCGATTACTACAGGTTAAATAATCTGGTTAAAACGGTTTTCTTTTTTCTGGAATTCTCTCGCAAAATGATTATGCAAGTGCATATACTGCTATAACAAATTAAATCTAACTTGCAGGAGAATGAATGACAATGAATGTTCTGTAAGATCTATCATAGATCACTACCAATAGATATAATGCTGTCAATCTTAGGCCATCATAGATTGACTTTGTAGGAACAACCCAATTGAATGACAAAAAGTGAATATTATGGCACGAGGAAATTGTGTTGAAAAAATAGACAAAGTTCCGAAAGGAAGTAATAAATTTGACTATAATTGGAGAATAAGTGTCGTCTGCATGGGAAGCTATTACGTCAGAATTTAGAGTGATCTGAATAGTAAGAGGAAAACAAATACGTAAATAAGAACTATTACAAATGCTATGGATGTGGATGGATTTCGAATCAATAATAAAAGAATGATTATTAATACTTTTGGTTTGAATTAGTATTTCTTATGTGTGAAATAATAAAATACAAACGCGATAAAACATTTCAAATCATTTATAATGTAATTTGTAAACAAAGGGAGAGGAATCTGGTAACTAAATACAGTAAAACAAGAGAAGTGACCCTAAAAAATAGTATATTTGTTCAAAAAAAAGAAAAAAAAACGTTATGAATTTAAAAGTTGAAGTAGATAATGAATAATAAACGATTTAACGGAATAATGAATACGCGCT
>JARFOC010001185.1:576605-637547 GCA_031763485.1 Osmoderma eremita | reverse complement strand
TGAGAATTGTGTGCGATCTGAAAAGAACTGATTCATGCAAAGATGCCTTTATAAACGCACAAATACTAACCTTGCCTAGGGCATATATTCTCACTATCGCGAATTATGCCCATAAAAACCGAAATCGTGTTACCCGTAACTGTGATATCCATGCTCGTGCAATTCTTTCACGTGATATCCATGATCATAATACCAAAAGTAAGACGGATTTACGAGTTCCATATCACAGAACACACACAACCCAGAAATATGGACTTCTGGAGTACAAAAATTTGCAATAAATTACCTCAAAGTATGAAGTGCCTTCCAAAAAGTCAGTTCGCTCTAGGACTGAAAAGATACTTACGGACTAACGCTTTCTACACGATTGATGAATTCTTAAATTGTACCATAATTTAGTATATGTTTGTTTGTTACTAATGTTTATATGCTCTGTCCTTGTGCTATACTTTCCATACAATCTTACATTTGTGTATATATATATATTTTAATGTTTTATATGTGTTCTATACGATGTTGACGTTTCATGTAATATTACATTACATTGAATAAATACATATCTATCTATCTATCTAACACTTTTCACTGATCTTCCGCTGTTCACCAGCTCAAATGCCCGTTTGAAAGCTTGCTCACTCCATTTACCCTTATGTGTTGTTCTTTTTCTCGATCTCACCATCTAAAATAGAGCGAGAACAATTTTTTTTTGTGCAGGCAAAACCATCCAACATAATTGACACGGGGAAATATCAGCACCATGTCGATATTTCGCCTGTATTAGCATATCGGTATACACCGGTAAGCCAATATGGCGGAAATTGCACCGTACAGGGTAATCTATCGTTTGGAAACTAACAACAACTACATTAAAATATGCTTCACAAACTATGGATTAAAAAAGCATAACAGTTGTCACACTAATATAATTATTTAAAAGTCGTACCTCACACTTCCCTCAAAACACTGAATTTACATGAAAACTGTTAAAGAAAGCCGTTCCTCAACACAACGTAGTCTGTCAAGGGAACTCTCATTCACTGAGCGTTAATTTTGAAAAAAGCCTTTAGGCTGTAGGACTATCCAAAACACCGTTTGGAACGCATCGAATACAAAGAATATGGTGTCGGAATTGCCCAGTGTGTCGATATTCCCACGATTTACCCCATATTCAGTTATAATATCAGAAGAGCATAGAAAATAATCCGTTATACTTCCGAACCACGAGACGTATTTTGCTAAACATCATGAGAGCGTTAGCTCGAGTGATATTCGTTACGATTATATAATGAATAGACCGATAATAATAAATTATTATACTATCATTGATTTTGTATTAATATTGAACGTACAATCATTCTAAGTAATATTTGAAACATTGTTATCTGTCAGCTAGCTATGTTGGTAGTGTTCGCAGGCGTTAAAGATTCAATTACTTCGCTACCTGAAGCTTCATTGCGATTTTAATCGACATTTGTTAATAAATACAAACCTTTGTTGTTGTGACAGTTATTAAATCATGGCTCTAGATTCAAATTATTATTCATTATTTTTGCTTGGTTGGACCCACCGACAAGCCGAAATGATTATACCACATCAAAGGGTATATCCATTCATCAATAACTTTGTAAAATTTATGATTTCTATTGGCCAGATTTATGATGAATTATATAATCAGCGTAATTCTATGCAAATCTTATGAACACTGGTATATTACTTTAAATCCTCATCAATAGTAATACCCAGCAATTTAGAAGATTGATTCAATTCCAGTGACCACCTAAACTGATATCATTTACATTATATTTATGTTTGTTACGAAATTAAATACATTTAGTTATATCTTCCAAACAACACGCAATATGTTAATGTGACAGGAGACTGGTTGACTCCTATACGAAAGCCTAGAACCTGCTCTGCGGGTGTCTGAAAATGCAGTGCGAGGGCAGACGCGAAATAGGATCTATATTGATTCAATTCTAGTTGTTGACCCCCGTGTAAACTGATATTTATGTTTGTTACGGAATCAAAATACATTTAGTTATATCTTCCAAACAACACGCAATGTGTTAAGGTGAAAGGAGACTCGTTAACTCCCATAGGAAGGCCTAGAACCTGCTCTGTGGGTGTCTAAGAATGCAGTGCGAGGGCAGACACGAAATAGGATCATTGAATCAAATAACACCGGCAAGACATTCAATAAGGAACCATCAGTTTAGAAAACTGACGAACCACTAAATCTTTATAGGAATCATCTTAGGTCCCCATTAGGTCTCCTAACGGGACGTTGTGCGCTAAAAGTACACCTCCAGAAAATTGGGTCCAAAGGGTAGAAAGAAATGGAAGATTCCCAGCTGTATTCCCCACAACATACAACATCCCTCTGACAGTCAGTATCACCTAACTGAATGCAGTTGTAAGTTGTAACCCATCCTATTATTTTAAATCGGGCTGGCTGCCTGGAGATGCACCTACTTTAACTGGTAAAATCCTGTACAGAAAAAAATCTGTGTTTTCCCGAACACTACAAAAATCAACAAAATGCATATAACATGGCACCGCGCGAATATAATGCTTGCGTATATAGAAAAACAGATGATCGGAAACTTTACATATGTAAATGTAAACGTGGCGCTTTACGTTTTTCTCGCCTCTCCCTTGAATAAGTTACGACGACGTGATTTATTTCCTTTTTACGGGGGCACTGGCGCGCGAACGCGCAAAAACCGCTCGGAAAGAGACCGGAATCAATTTCCCTTAACAGAATTTAGCGTCGATCGTTCCGGTCCTGGGGTATCGGTTATTGCCGACGGTATATCATTCCGAATTTCAATTTACAACGTTCCAAAACCCGTCACAGCAAAAAAAGAGTGACAGGTGAACTACGTATGTACGTTATATGTACACTTCGCGTAACGAGTTCATTGCGGCATGTACTCGTTTCGGAAAAAAATGTTTCTACGCGACACGTTTCCGTAGATTACCTTCCATTATGAAAAAAAAAAGAAAAAAAAAACGTAAAATAATTTCGCTTATTCAGAAATTTCGATGGCGTATAACGAGCTGGGTTTATGTTAAAAATATCCGTGGAAGTATTCCCAACTTACGTGACCGATACGCAAAAATGCTGATGCGGCTTTTAGCATCCGGGCGTGTCGATGTGGCGAGAAACTTTATGGAACACGTTGAGGATCATTTAGCGTTGTGCGAATGGCCTCGTTAAGCGGAAATGTGTACTCACCGTCTACCGGTTTTGTTGGTTTATTCGTTCCGTTTTAGTTCGAGGCGCTCTATTTACACTATCACCTTTGGAATTAAAAGCACCTGGTTTAGAGTATCTTCGGTTTCTGATATTATGTTCGTGAGATATTGTCGTCGGCGGCAATTCGAAAAGGGTTTGCCTATCAAGACTGTGGTAACGCTAAACAAAATCGTGAGAACTTCGGAATGTCTGCTTAATTAAAATGGGTTTAGGTTAGAACAGATGTGTATATGTTTGTGTTTTATGACACGCGTGGGAAATACGGTTTCCGAAAGTTTTGGGAGTCGCGCTAATTATTATTTTATGGAAAACGGGTCACCCATCTATTTCAATTATTTCACGTATTAACATTATACAAGGACCAAAGATAAAATCGGAAATCGAAAACTTACTTCTATTAATAGCACAGATAAGCATTTCCTCAAACAAACATGAATTAGTAGACCGAGGAGCTAGCTATGTAGTGTAAAATCGAATCACGCCGTTGCTTAAACAGTTCACCGTGTGTAGGTTGGTTATCGTCAAGTTGTGAGGCATGGATAATTAGCTTGAGAGTAGAACTAAATCAAAATAGCCTTATTACTTCAGTGAACAAATAAATCTGTAGATACATATTTCGACAACCTCCATAGAAACCACAAAGGAAGGAAGCATTAGACATAGTATCTCTGGTTAAAATAAAAACCTTTGAAGATATGTTCTTAGTAGAATAGCTATGCCGGTTCCATAAGATTTAACACAGGGCTCTAAATTTACTTTTCATCCCCTCCACTACCTACCTCGGGTGGTCACATGTACTTGCAAGCTGATCAGTGCCGAGGCTAGGGAAGGGGTATCCACCTATGCGTGTGAGGGAGATATAGCTATCGAGGTGAATCGCGATAATCATTTAAATCAAGACGTAACCTGTTTGGATACGATGCAAGCAATCTTACTGCTTCTACGTACGTGTATTGCGTAATTTTATGAAATTTATATTGTAATATAGAATAGATTATGTCATATATACATTATGTCATAGCGAAACGTGTATCGTTAATAAACCAAGAATTATTGGTTTTTAAATTTATTAATGTAAACTAATAAACAGTCTGTTGAAAACCGTTTAGTATACAACAGATACCGTTCCATTGCACGGCTGGTCGTTCCACAACGGCCACCCGTCAAAATTGAACGGTTATCTGCTGTAAACATAGCAAGGACTGTGGGGCAGCACAATAAACACACTGTTCAGATTACTCCTCCCGCACAAGTATTAATTAATTCGGGACGACACGTGTTTCGGGAATACGTGGATTCCCATCATCAAGTCCGGTCATTCGGTGCCGGATTTGATGATGGCAATCCACGTATTCCCGAAACACGTGTCGTCCCGAATTAATTCATTTATGTGCGGGAGGAGTAATCTGAACAGTGTGTTTATTGGTTATCTGTTGTGATGGGACGTTTGTCTATTGTGTTAGAATGGCCACCCGTTGTGGAGGAACGGCCACCCGTTTTAATGGAACGGTCACCCGTTGTGGTGGAACGGCCACCCGTTTTAATGGAACGGTTACCTGTTGTAATAGAACGGTTATCTGTTGAGGTGGAACGGCCACCGGTGGTAATAGAACGGCTATCTGTTGTACACTAAACGATTTTCAGCAGACTATTTATTAGTTCACATTCAAAAATTTAAAAACCAATAGTTTTTTGGCTTATTAACGATACACGTTTCGTTATCAATATATGAATATGACATAATGTATTCTATATTACAATATAAATTTCATATAATTACGCAATAGACGTACGTAGAAGCAGGAAGATTGATTGTGTAATATCCAAACAGGTTAAGCCTTGATTTAAATATAAAATACAAAATAGGATACGGTGGCTTAAAATAGTAAAAAAAAATTAAAAAATACCCTTACCACCTCGTAGAATGAAGAACTCCTGGATACGTATTTCGGCAACTAAGTTGCCATCCTCAGCAGAATCTACGAAGGAAGATAATGTTAGACGTCGCACTCTGGGAGATTAATGAAGCCGAGCGATTTGGTACTAGTATGTATAGACATAGATTATAATCCGGAACGTAATGTTACTCAAGTGGTGTTCTATGTGGTGCAAATCTCCCAAAGTGCGACGTCTAACATTATCTTCCTTCGTAGGTTCTGCTGAGGATGGCAACTTAGTTGCCGAAATACGTATTCTGGAGTTCTTCACTCAACGAGGTGGTAAGGGTATTTTTTTATTTTTTTTTACTTGATTTAAATGATTATTGCGATTCATCTCGATAGCTATATCTCTCTCACACGCATAAGTAGATACCCCTTCCCTGGCCTCGGCACTGATCAGCTTACCAGTACACTTGACCACGCGAGGTAGATGGTGGAGGGGATAAAAAGTAAATATAAACCCCTGTGTTAAATCTTATGGGATTTTGGGCCAGAGCCGGCATAGTTATTCAACTGTTCCTCACCAAATCTCCATTGCAATAACAATGGTTTCGTGAAAAACATATCCGCAAAGGTATCCTTAGCCTATGCTACGTTTAATACTTTTTTCATCAGATTCATTTATTTTATAGTTATTTCTTATTAAATCTTATCACATTAATTACATTATTACATTCTAGATTACGGGAACATGGAAAGCCTTCTAAAGAACGAATATATCTTTTAGTGTAGGAAAACAAGTTTTCCACTCATTATATTGCTTGAAATATAATTCATATTAATCAGAAACATCAGTGGCTCAAACACTATCCTTGGACAACTACTTTACTCACAAAAGGTACTTGCGAAAGTACTCGCAGTTACAATGGACGGCCTGTGTCATATCCTCATTAGCGTATGAGATGTCCGCCTTTATGCCGTTGTACCACAATTTTGCAGCAATACTTGATGATCAATAAGATCGAATCGGTTTGCTCAGGTCGTACTACGTTAGTAGTGCTTCCTGTTTACTAAATATAATGTGTGAATGAAAATTGATGGTACTTAACCCCCAAAATCGGGGGAGGTAGAGCAATCGTTCAAAATTAGAGTGAAATACTTAGTATTGTATCGGTTTAATCCCAATACGCAAATTCTACATCTGCACGTGATCTACTCAGACATATGCGCAACGCATAGGGTGATCTGCACGTAAAAAATAAAATAATTATTGTACAGGAAATTCAACGGTTCGCCACTAATACAAGTGGAGCCTTCGAGACAAAGAGTAGCTCCAGTAGGTTTTAATAACTCGAGTTTCAACCACTCTTGAGGCAAGTGGAGCGAATTTGGAAAGGTAAGAAGCAAAGAGGGAGACCAAGAATAAAATGGGACATAGAAATAAACTAATTGATAGGAGGGAAGGTTTTGACTTGCAGGTTGACTAAAACTGTAATAAAAGATAGGAAGACCTAAATAACGGACGAATCTTTTGCACCTAGCGATAGATGAAGAATAGATTATGAATCTGGATCTATATTTATATTTTTTCTTTGTTATTATCATTGTTATTTATGACAGGTGAAACTTGAAATACTTATATATACTTATCTGTTATGTCTTTATTTATTATTGGAAAACATTGAAATAAAGGATGCGTATTCCTAGACATTTCTCCTTGGACGTGCATGAAGTTAATCCTCAAACATGTGAAGATAACCTTACCGTTTCCACATTAAGACCGGATATTAAAGATTTTAGGGCTGCCAGAATGAATATATGCTCTTGTCAAAATAGAAAAATATTTAACAATAAAATTGAGGTAAAACTGGCTTCATAAATTATTTGTTAGTTTTAAAATTTGTCGTAGCTGGAAAGAAAGTAGTTTAACATACTTGTTAGCAGTTGGCATTGATACCATGGGATATAGTGTTTCTATAGTACTATGATGATAATTACAAACAACTCATCTCCCGAATAATCGCGTGACTGAAAATTTATGTTTATGGCCATACGCCGTACGTGCACATCCGTATTGCTTATTTCTTTTCTAGATAAGCAGCTATTACTACCCACCCTCATTCGTATTATACGCATAAAGCCCAAATTTTCCGTCATAGCGATTCATCACAAGACAAATATTCCACAACATCACGACATTGCGGCCATTAATATTCAGCCCCAACTCGAGCTCTTACTCTCATCATTTCCTCTACGCGACAGGGATCTGACTCGCCGCTTTTGTTTGCTCCATGACACGCCTTTTTGTCTGGCGTTTTCGTTCTTTTTTTTCTGCTTTTGTTCTTATTTATTCTTGGTTTTAAGACTGCTTAATTTATTCTCCAGGCATCACCAGCCAAAATAACCGGAATATAAATGTAAATTCGTTTTTTCCACATTTTTGCCACGTAATTCCGTCGTTGGAAAGGCACCTGCTTGCTGGAAGTTTATTTAAATTGTAACAGTGAGTGTACACAGATTGGATTACCTTAATATATTTTGTAATAGCATACGATTCTTACAAAAATGCTCAAATACAAATAACGATTTTCATTAAGACAAAAATAGTATATAAACATATTTAAAAAATATATAAATATACTTCTGGGATCACACAACAGGTATGATTGCATAGTTCCAGACAACCTCGCGTATAGACAGCTATTTCCGACTGCTTAGGCCTCATCAGTGCACGTCGGAGGAATGCCTGTCGCTCGTTCAGAACGTCGTATCCTCAACTTTACGTTAGATCATCCCTTTCGAAATATCTACAGAGACATTAACGCCCAGTCGCGTAATCATTGCGATTCATTGCGTAATCTCCATGTGATAACTAAGTTACCAGTCAACAGAGATCCGCCGTCTTAGCGTGTGATCGTATCGGCGTCGATATGACTTATAAATCAGCCAGGAAAAGATCACACGCTAACACGGATCTCTGTTAACTGATAACTTAGTTAGCGCATGGAGGTTTCGCCATGGATCCGCGACTATGCGTTAGATGTCTCTGTAGATCTTTCGAAAGGGATGAGCTAACGTAACGATACGGAGTACTGAACGAGCGACAGGCATTCCTCCGACGTGCACTGATGAAGACTAAGCAGTCCGAAACAGCTGTCTGTACGTGAGGATGTCTGGGACTATGCGATCAGATGTGTTGTGTGATCCCAGAAGTATATTTATATATATTTTTTCAATATATTTATATACTATTTTTGAACGTACGTGCCGGATATTGGCAGGAATCTTTTCTTTATTGATGCATTAAGACAACTTATAATTTTGTCATCAGATTTCGAGAAAATAATTCTTTTGCGTACTACATGATTTTTTGGAGTTGTATAATAAAGGCGAATATCGCTTCCGGTTACGCTTCCAAACCTTCTTGGTTCGTGGTTACGCTCCCATACTATCCAAACCGCTAATTTTATTTACAATTTCATGATTCATGCTGGTACTTTTCTAAACTACTGGAAAATGAGCAGAATTATTCTAATATTCAATAAACGAAATTTCCCGGATGCTGCAAATTACAGACCAATAAATATATTTTCTGAAGCAAAACGCTTGAACAACTATTACTGCACGAGCAAATATTTTGTTATGTGAAACTTTTTTTATCTATGAACCCGCTTGATATATTGCAGCCCGATCAACTACAACAAATCTTTCACAAGCTACGTAGTTTATTACTAAAACAATTGAGAATCGGAAGCATGTTATGTATACTAATTTCACAAAAGCTTTCGAGGCTATTGATCACTCAATATTATTATCTAAGTTGAATTGCAGTAGTTTTTCCTATGATGCGAACTTATGAAGTATCTAAATAACAGAACACACTACATCACTTACAATGGTTTTTACATCTGATCCCTCCTTAGTTTCTTCTGGTGTTCCGCAGGGATCGCATTTGCGTCCTTTACTATTATTATTATTATATACACACTAAAGAAATTTCATTACGAAAATATGGCAACGCAATTACCTTCTTTCCGTACCTGAACTGTCATAGTCTCAGTAAAATTCATTCTCGTTAAAAATTACAACAGTTAAGGAATTTCATAAACAATCCGGTTTTCCATAGGCGATATTCAGTAAGAGATTTCATTGATAACGTTTTTTGATTAACGTTTTTACTGGTAATTATTCAACTGTAGTTTGCATTAAAGTTTTTCATTAAAATATTTCAATTGTAATTTTCATACAGTTTAAATCATTATTAGCAGCGTCATTATTAATATACCAGCGCAGCTTTAGCTTCTGTCTCAGAACAAAGGCAAGAGGCTTTGTTAGGTTTTCGCAGGGTTTACACTGTAAACTCTACTCTTCAGGCACAACTCTTTAACCCCCCCCCACATAGATAGGAAGGTAGTGGTAAATCTTTGCATAATGATGGTTCATTTCGTATTAAGGCACAAATAAGCCTAAATTTTTGATACTTAACTTTTAAAAATGTATAGCGCGATCCTCAAAAAGAATAGCTCCTTTAAAATCTGCTATCAAAATTGTTGTTCTCATTAAAATAATATTTATGTTGTCCTTAACACACCGTTACGCCTGTAATATCGATCCACCGAAAATAATGAAAGTGTTATTTCCGAAAATACAAATGTTTAGATAAGCCGTTTAAGTAACAACAATAACTTCACCAACACTTTTAATTATTGGCGACACTACCTCTGATGCGAGAAAGCTAGGAAAGCTTGAAATACTTAAACAGAGTGAGATTTTATTCACCATACTGTACTGTACATCAATTTTATTACCCATCCACTTTGAAGTAACTCTTATTCCCTCGTATAACAGTTATTTCGAAATAAGTCTATTTTATTTTCCTGTGCTGTATACCGCTCGGAGATTGACAACGTCGGTCACAGTAATACGAATGGAACGAAGCCATTTATAAGTTCAGCAGTATTCATAAACTCAAAAGTTTATGTGGTTACCTGCTAGGCAATTATATTTACGACAGTATTAGCGTTTGCTAACGTAAAAGCGCTTAATGATACGGGACCAGGGCATCACGCTCTGTGCATCTTATAACTAACGTGAAGGTTCATATATATGTATGTTACATACGTACAAACACTCTTTGAATATGTTCATGGTTCGAGAATGAAAATAGCCTCGAGAGCCGCAGGTTTATATTCAATAAAATTTATGAAGTTATATTACTATTATGACGGCAATTATTGGTTATTGCCTAGTAACCTTAATATAATGTTTTTTCAAGCTTAAAACCCTTAGTAGATACCCAGTTTCTTCGTTTTGTTTAATGTTAACCAAACTATTTGCATCCAGATAAGTTTTTGTTGTCATGCGCATAGGTACCGGAAAAAAGCTTTCGTATTGTATTGTGACCTTACGAAAGCGTTCGACAATATAAACCATTCTCCTTGAAAATTTAACAGTTTTGAGGTTCGTGGGATAAAAACCTATTGCATCTTATCACGAGAAACGTGAGCATAATTGGGAAGCAGGGTAATATAGACCGCGAACATACTTCTACTGGTTTTGTCACAACAAATGGGGTTTGACAAGGGTCCGTCTTGGGACCCTTATTCTTCTTAATGTGTTATTGATTTGACTACCCGCTTTAACGTTGGCTCGGTGCTTTAGTATGCTCACGATACTCCATGTATTACTAGATCGGGTGCAGTCGAGTCTTTGTCTGTCCTGGAGGGCCGATGCAATAATACAATGACCGAACGGTGTATATATAACGATTTCGTAACAAGTGATAATAAAACCGCGCTGATATACTTTAGTGAAAACTGTGAAACTTTCTCGGTTTTAACATGAATTCGTTCCGAAATTGGTTTTCTGAACGCGATACGATTACTAAGGTATTAAATTCATGCTATTGTGCTGTCGTTAACATACGCGATTATCTCAATATTGAGGTTTTGAAAACCTATTATTTTGCGAATATTCATCAAGATTACGGTAAGGGGTGATATTATGGAGGAGCAAGTACGAGCGTTGACCCTGTTGAATGGTTCGTTGTATTCTTAGTTTGTGCAATATTTTTCCCCAGAGGTGTAGACTTCTTCCTCGATGAATGATAGGGGGATATAGGCATTTAACTTCACAATTTAGTATGCAATCAATAATACCCATGAAAAATTATAAATCAAAATGGATGTACGGAAAAATTCGCGTATGTTGCAGACAAACCTAATAATTAAAGAAGAGAAGAAAGTACATGTTTGAGTTGATACGGTTTGTTCAGTTTTATTATTATACAATTAATTTCTGCCAATAAAGCGGAAAGGCCGCCAGGAAAATGAACTTCTAAACGTTAAGGTGTAAAGTATCGAATGGAAACGAATGCTTCCACGACCAGAGTCAGTGCAATATAAACTCCTTCCGGGTTTGGACCGTGTCATATTAGATATAGAGGACCTACAGACTCGTTGTGAACTTGACTCTGTCTTGAAGAAACTGTTTTCACTTCATCTAAAACTCTCTCATGCCTAGAACACCGATGATTGGTCATTATTTAACCGGACTACGTAGATATTCAAGCCCAAAACACCTTCGCATTGACCACGAGCTCCTTTATCTCTAGCATGATAAGGCCCAAACCAGGAAGAAGTTTATCTTACAGTGTAAAGTATCATTTGCCATGTACACATAATCTAGTCCTATTCTAATTCTTTATTCTGATGGAGATTTTCTAATTTAAGGAATATTAAAAAAATATATTGCGTATATTTTTTTAGAACATGAGGATGAAGTTTTTTAGTTGAAAGTTTAGACAGCATAGACGCCTCTATACCGAAAGGTAGAATACCTCAGGACTAAGTAAGTAACAGAAAATATACACGAAAGAAATAAAGACATGTTCTGGTCCACGACTTTGAACATAAAAGTATATTACTAATCATTTCTATGAGATGCGTTAAAATGGAGAGAAGTAAATTTTAAACAATGATTCTGTGCATGTAAGATGTATGGTCTTATTATGAGGAAAATAAAGTTTTACCGATAAAACCTAGATTCTCGCAGAACTATCATAGGGTAAAGTTGTTAAGATGTTATCGTCATCAGAAGATGTCTATCGAAGAATTAACGTCTATAATTGCAAGCGTAGTTTAACACTTTTAAGGTGATCAAATTAAATGCCGGGTGTGTTTAATAGCGACTGTCTTTTTCTGAGGACAATAGAATCTCCACTATCACCGTTAAAATTGGTATACCATCAATATTTTTAACCGGGAAGTTAGATCTCGCTCATGAAAACTCGAAGAAGTCAACTCTAGAAAAAGTAGCTGCAGTACAAAAACTAATTGAGCAAAGCCATTACATACCTTATAGGCAAATTCAGAAGATGTTCTGGGTGATTATTTACAAGTAACTAAAGTTTGGACATTATGGATGGCCCAGAAATTGATAGATTATTAAAATATCCTCCAATATAGCCTGGACGATGTCCCTGCGAATTTGGAGTTTTCTCGTATGTGAAAAATTAACTAAAAGCCCGAAAATTAAGCTGGGGCTACAATCTCCCAGTAAAATGGAAACAAATAGGTTTTACTGTATGAGAAAATAGGGAAGAACGAAAAATATTTGAAAAATTTATAAAATCCCTTACTCTACGATAAAAGTATTCTAGAGCCTTACGTACTTTATAGAGGAAAAAAGTAAGTCAATAAATTAAAATAAATTTAAAAAAAATAGGTTTTTACGTTTTTCTTCCATATTGTTTATAATTATCTATTTAAACTTTGGAAATTGTTGCATGCTATACTTTCATTTCTAAATAATTAGAATCATCTCACTCGATAACGCTTCATATTTGCCCTACCGTTAGGCTACTATATGTAATTGGAAACCTATGAACATTATATTGATAACGCCCCATGCATCCAATTCCAAAGAATTCTGCAAAGGTGTACAATATATTACCGAAAGGTATTGCAATCAAAGGAAATTGAAACGAATCGAGAACAAATAAGTTTTAGCGCAAACCTTAGCTCCCTTACCCTTGTTCCACACGCCACTCTATCTGGAATATAAATCTAAGAACCGTCAATTCTGCCGAAGGTCGGCGAGAACTTTCAATCCGACAGACCGACGCTCCAGATTTGATTACGGACGCCCGGAAATATAAAGATCTCTCGCTGATTCCGGGCTCGACCTCGACTACCGGTTACAAGGGACTCGCCCCGAGGAATCGTCCACAGGAAAAGGAAGAACGTAATGGTCTATAAGAACAAAAGAAATGATCGCGACGTGATGTATGTGTGTACAAGATACGTGCAAAGATGTTGAGTTTAGATAAGAGAATTGAAAAGTTAAATTGGTTGGTATTACGAAACAAATAGGTTTACACATTGTTCCTCTACCTCTGCTAGTAAAATGCTCAAATGGTGTTTACCAACTATTTCAGAAGTAAGACGACATTCCAATTTTGATTTATATTTTGTTGTGAAAAACAAAACTTAATATGTGTATGTACTATTTGAACACAATACAGGTACTTCAGTTAGGTACATACTAACTAATAATATATATTTCCAAGAAAAGAAATCATGTCATTTAGAACACACCTTACAACGTTTTTCTAAGTAGTTACCGCCATTGTTCAGTCATTTGTCATAGCGTGGTACCATTGTCTGTATTCCCCTTTCAGAAAAGGATATTGCCCGCGATGTTAACCATGCTGTAACATCTGCTTGACCCACAATTTTCTAAGCTTTTCGCAATAAGAATTAGCATTGATTATCTCCCTCATTGCACGAAATCCACTAGTCAAACACCTTGTCTGTCCTAGAGGGCTTCACCTTGGTCTTCGCTGGCAAAGAAGTGTGATTCCACTTCATGGATTGACGTTTTGACTCGAGAATTTTATGTGAAACCCAGGTTTCCACCACAATGACAATACTTAATACTTAATCCTCGTTGTACCGAGTCAAGAAATCAAGTGAAATTGTAAATCGTCTATTTTCTTTAATCTTTTGATCAACCTCACGATCCAAATCATATACCAATTATAGGCGTCTACTCCGTTCTTTTCATCGTCCTAGTTTTCACCGTCTTTCATTAAATTGTTTCACTCATACCCTCACCATTGAATCACTCATAGCGTTTTTCCCATGAACGTCGTAAAATTTACGGTTAATTTCAGTAGGTTTCACATGCCTTGCATTTAGAAAGCGTATGACAGATCCACCCTTGCACGCGATGGAATTTCCAATTTTCTTGAACATTCCAGCTAGCAGAGTGATGTCTAAGAGACGTCGTGTATAGGCGTATTACCATTACCATACAAACTACGTCTTTTTCACGTCAGTTTGCTAGCTGGGTTGTGTACATTCACTACGAAGGTAACACAATAGACAACCGTATAAAAATTAAGTCAATCTATTCTGGAAGAGATGCGTGAAGCTGCAAAATTGGCATGTTTAAGAAACGCGTTGTATGTATGCCTTAACGCTTCATTGCTAGGTGTCTAGTGTTCCAGGTCAAAAACCTATGGGTTTTTCTGGGACTGTTGTATGGCAAATAATATGGTTATTGAAAATTAACATGATATCAAAATGAAAACCAAGATCATGAACCTTGAGCGCAAATACTCACCATTGGTTAGATAAGGATACTCTAAAACCACTTTCTTTATGGGGCCGCTCACCACCTTACATTTACTTATATTCAGAAGCAAGTCATTATCTTCACACCATCCGACTATAGACGATAAATCTTTTTGTAGAGTATGGCAATCTGCATCACTAGTTATTCTATGAACAATTTTTATGTCATCTGCATACATCAAGCAGTTTGATATAATCGAATGTATATGATCATCAATAAAGGTCAAAAAACAAGATTGGCTTCAATACTGCGCCTTGTGTTATATCAGAAATGGATCGATATAGAGTCCATCTGAAGCCATACGACATAATTCAACATAATTTGACGCACGAAATACGACTGCAGGATTTGTTGCAAATCAAATGAGATCCCAAATATATATGGTTTTTCAAAGAGGTGACAATGACTCAGTCAAAGGCTTTGCTTATAATATAATTATAAGAAGCTTCATCCGAAAAAATGTTGTAAAGCATATGAGAATGTTTATACCAAGAACATTACAGGTACTTATTAAAGTAATTTCTTAACTTTCACTGGAATAACGGAATATGTAAGTGTATTGCAAAATTAATTACTGCACAAGCATTAGTTTAATTTATAATTAAAGTTCATTACTTAATCAGAGTATTCAATATCTGAGTTTCAATTTGCAACGTCATAGTAATCATTATCGTCATTTAGCCAATTTTGTTTGTAACTATTTTGGTTTAAATAAGAATGTGTTCGCATTTAGACTGATTTTGTACTAGTTTCGTAAATGCGTTACTCGGTGTTGATAGTGCAGTTGCATTACCCTGTATTGCACTAAAAAAAACTAACTTTACTTGACTCTTTGGAGATGAATTACCTGTATATTCTGAAGTAATTCTTGTAACGTACATCGATCAATACCAGAAACTTTTGCTTGAAACTATTTCTTTGAAAAAGCCATTGAGAAAGCAGACGTTGACGCTTTATATTACATTTTGAACATAGAGTATGTGCATATACGGGAATCTAGTAACAGAATATTCAGAAAAGCTGACTTGGTGATTTCCATTGAAGAAAGTGTGTAAACTATGCTGTGTCTTAGAATTTTTGTTTCTGTTATCAGGTATCTTAAAATCATTTTGCAACGAATATACATATAAATAAATAGCACACATTATTTCATCACAAGTAAATATGATATGAAAATTTAATAGCTGTCATCTACATTAAAAAGCTTTCATTACCTACAACTTTGAGAGGTCGACATTTTATTGAGTTGGTGGCGTTGTTTTAATATAATATCGCGAAGAATAATGGACCTCACCATTGCTTTTACATCGTCATTTATTCTCGATAAATTACCACCGTATTTCAAGCACCCAAAATCAATTTATTCTACCAGCAGTAAGGCCGGCCCCATTCTCCGCGTTCATCTCGACAAAATAATAATTACGAAGCACTCAGCACGGTACTCGGATGGAATTTCTCGGCAATCAATTTCGCCAATAGTAAGCAGCTCTCCGCGTAATAGGAAAAATAAATAATTTCACCAGCATACGTATGTAGGGGCCTGTGGTAAACGCACAAAGCCGCACGTCAATCGGAGAGCGAAACGCGCAAAGCAAAATAAGTGCAAGCAGTACAGAATGATCATTCCCTTTTTTTTATCCGCGCCGCACTACTTCAGGCTAATAGACAATTTGCATCTTCTACGACTTCTTCGTCATCGACCGAATGAGATTCCATTAGGCCCAGATGCTCACTTACTCGTTCAATTAATTCTTCCAATTGCTGGAATTGGGAACGGAGCGGCTGCAGTTGGCGAAGACGCAAAGGATTTCCTACGAGTGGTTGAAGATTTCGAGTAGTGGAAAATGGGACATGCTTTGTGCCTTACCCCTGCTCATACCACCCACCACCCTCCGGGAATAACGACGGAGAAAAGAATTTACGCAGGAAAAACGGAGAGATAGGGACCCCATAGGCGATGTACAATGATGAATTAAGATAAAGTAGCTGCGGCCTGCGTGCCGAGCACTTTACCGAGATCTGTTTAGGTGTCTAAACAATGTTGCATAAAGTATCAGCAACCATTTGCGGAAATATAACGCCTGCCAGAATAAGCTTATCTAAGTTAGCGATTCTCTTTTGAATAAAGCGATTGTAATAATTGCTTCATTATACGGGAATATCAAATTTACAATAAAGAATGAAAATGTGAACGCATACTTAATCCTCTTATTAGCAAAATTTCTCGCCCACAAATTTCGAATGCGCTTAAATCCATTCACGATGGCGTTCATGATGACAATGGCACATCAACCCATTTTTTAGATATTAAATTAAGTATGACTTTATTAAATGTTTGCTTCTTTCTGGCAATTATTATTTTTAATCAATAAATAAATGTTATCTAACTGCCACACAGACAAATCTGTAATAACCGTTAAACAAATCTGTTTTCTATCAAGAGAGGAAGAGAAAAATAATAAAACGTTCCATTGCAATGTTTTCTAGTATAAATCGGTCAACAATGAACTGCATATTTCATCGCGTCTTTTTTTTTTATTGATAAATCAACCCTCCATTAGGGGCGCTTTTTATCATAAATGCAGTTTGGAGCGTATTAAGCGCCCTAGTATATTTCGTGACCGATATCGATCTAAACCTTGTTTCCCTTTGGGGCGGTCATTATCGCCAAAAACCCAGTTTTAACTAGAACATCATTGGCACTAGATTTAGCCGTAATGTGCACTGTATAAAAAAATTTGAGATATTTAATTTTTTATGTTTTAGAAGAGCAGGAATTACTACACGACTTAACTAACTCATAATTAAAAATTAAGAAAAACGTTTTGGCTTTTTTTTTAAATGCTTCTGTATTGCTAAAATCTTGCCTCTGCCTATTTTACTGGTTGTGTAACAAATTGGTATATTACTTATCGAGAATTTATGTTTTTAGGGATATTTTCCTCCTCGAACAATTCACACTCGATCTGCTTAAGTTCGTTTAGGACCATATACAGTGACCGGCATTAAACTCGCGACATATGGATTTTTTTTATTATTAAGATATTGCAAGAACTCTTTTGGGAGAGCGATTCAACAAATATAATAACTCAAAAGATTATTTTGATATATGTTGCCTGACTACCAGCATGGCTTTAAAAACTATAGTCAAAAAATAAGGTTAAATGATATGATATCCGAGAAAGTTTTGGAAAAACTTACTTAGAATTTAATTTTGAGACCATATGAAAATTTTTGAAGACATTTTTAATAGTCACTGCATACAGTTCCGTCACCTCCCATTTTTTTGAATTTTCTTATTTTTACTTTTCACGAATAAAGTCCGTAGAAAACGGTGCCGTATAGCAAATTTTGACAGTTAATAACAAATATATAAGAAACGATAATGAAACATTACTTGTCATTGATTGTCGTTATAAATATATATCTGCATAGTAAAAATAAAAAATTTTATAAAAAAATACGCTTACCACGTCGATGAGTGAAGAACTCCTGGATACGTATTTCGGCAACTAACTTGCCATCCTGAGCAGAATCTACGAAGGAAAATAATGTTAGACGTCGCACTCTGGGAGATTTGCACCACACAGAACACCACTTGAATAACACTCATTACTCTCACTAACACTCATTATTTGTATTCTATATATACCTACATATTTATGTAGAAGAGTGGGGGTAATGTTATACGATTAAAAATATAAATATACGAGGTTTGTCCGGTAGGTTCGTATAAATAATTCCTAGTAACGCCTGAGGGTGATGAACAGGCACGCCAGACCTGCATAGTTCTTTACGGCCATCCCAACGACAGTCAGTCTACGTCCAGCTACCAGCTTTTGTCTCCAGAACAAAAAGCATGTCGGGTGGCATGCTGTATAGCCTGGTTGGGCGCTGAATAGGGTGGTGACTTTCTCGACAAGGACACTGGAGATGAGTCTTGATTCTACGAATTTGAACTCAGATCCTAAAGCATGGAATGGATACAAGATGAGGAGCCAACGACGAAAAAGTCAAGGAAGTCGAGGTCGAAAGTCAAGGCGATGCTGATTCCTTTTTTCGATTCTCAGGGAGTCATCCACCGAGAGACTGTTCCGTTGATGTACTCAAACGCCTCCGAGCTCATCTGGCTCGGATTCGACCGAATTTGGCCCAATGGAGACGGTGGGTCCTCCATCACGAATTGTCGTGATGGAGGACCCACCGCCATTGGCCGCATTGGCCCCGGCGCACACTTAGTTTCTGGCCTCAAGGTCGCTTACCACGACGGAATCCCCCCCATTCACCGGATTTGGCACCGTGAGACTTTTTCCTGCTTTTTAAATGCAAGATCAGGGGGACAGCATTTGGATGACGTGGAAGCCACAAAGCTGAAATGACAATGCAACTGAAGAACCTCAAAAGAGAGACTTTCAAGAAGCCTTGCGGCAATGGAAACACAAATTGCGCAAGCGCATTGTGCCTCAGAGAGAGTATTTTGAAGGCGACGAAACTGAATTACCTGATTAAACGTAAAATAATTTTTTTGTTTCGTTTTTATACGAACTTACCGGAGAAATGTAAAATTTTCTGTAATAATGAAAACACACAAATTCTTTAGTAGATTGTATAATATCCGTTATTGTTTTAGAAGGAAGGTTTTAATCACTTGGAAGTTTTATGGTAACTAGAGCACTTTCAAATACTCCCATACATCCCCTCTGATATGTTCTCAGGATTTAAACCGCTAAAATAATAAAATATGCATTCTTTTATCAACAATAAATGCATTAACGAATGCCAACATTAGAATGTTACTATGTGGAATAATACACTAATTTGCATTTTACTACTTGCGCATTTCTAAGTGCAATGATCGTACTATCAGCTCCAACTATAATGTCGTGCGGCTGCCAGGAATGTAACCGACTGCTTCAAGTTCAACTATGACATTACTATAAGAGTTATAGAGCGTGAAGCAGTCGGTTACACTCCTGTCAGACGCACGATATTATGATTGTATATATATCCCATTTTCATCAATAACATATACAACCCAAAGCATTGTTCCGCATCAAGTTGATGAACTTAACACACACTCTCACTCTATACGTAAAACGTTACTGAAACACCTTTAGTTACACTTATAAACCATCAGCGCCCTCTGCTTCAAATTCAGGCACAATTAATCCAATAACCGTGCAATCCATATTGTTAATTACAAACTCGCTACGAGACACGCAGGACCTGGTTTAATAAATGAATTTATCAAGTAAAGATAGCATTCGGGCGGTTACACGTCCTCTGTACACGTTTTCGCGTATGTGTTCGGTCCTTGTAGATCCCCACGAAATCAAACGTGTTTAATACGTTACGTGCGCCGGCTTCGTACATCACTATAACAATAACGACATAAAAGCAGTTCGTCGTTGAACGTCGCTTTCGTACATAATCGCGATCTATTATGGCTTTAGTTGGTGAGTAACTCTGTGAAGTCCCTAGAGGGTGTCTGCTCCGGAGTTTCAGCTAGGGAAGCGACTATTCCATTGTTGTTACCCATAGATTAGAGCGGCTATTATTATTATGGTTACAGTAGTGCTCTTCACGTGAATAATGCCCAAAGTACAAGTTAAATCTCTGAGATTTGTATCACACTACAACCGCGTAAACTTATATAAATGATTATATATTTGTGTTCGTAACTCCGCAATGATTTAACACAAATTTTACCATTTCCGATGCAAAATGTAAACGTAAGTAGGGTCCACAACGAACGTCATTTTCATATCATATACCATGAATAAAATCAAATTGAAATATTAAGGCAGAAAAGGATTGTGCAATGAAATAAACTCTATACACATATGGTCAGCGCTCACCGGGGTACGAGGTATATTTTATTTATTCCCGCCGGCTAGTCTATGCGCACGCAAAGTTCTAACAAATTATTATCGACTTCGTATACACTATGTTAGCTTATACAACCGCAGAGCAGGTACTAATCATAAAACGGTATTTTGCTGGAAACTCCTACCAAAGCACGGTCTATCTGTTTGTCGTAGAGTACGTGGATCGTCCTATTCCTTCGCATTCTACGATTGAGAGGGTCGTCAAAGCGTTTAGGAAATTTGGCTGTGTCGTCGGGAATTGCCGTAAATTTCAACAAATACACGAACAGCCTCAAATCCCTCTAATACCTGCCGAACGGGAGGAGAGAGAAGTGAGGATTTGTTCGTTGGTTGAAATGGCCGAAGCTTGCTCCAGTCGGAAAATTACAGACGAAATCGGTGTCAGTAGAAGAACAGTACGTATTCTGAAAGGCAACAAACACAAAAGTTATAAAGTTCAAAAGCAACAATAGCGAGCTTGCAACAGTTGCAAGTAAAACTGTTGAGAATTTTTGCGACAATAACCCCTAGAAATCTCGAAGGAGTGAGGCGGGAGTTATACGATAGACTCGGTTATTGTTTGGCCGCGAATGAGGGTATTTTCGAACCCTCACAAAGTAACATTGTTAGAATTTCAATTTATTTTGTATAATTGTGGAGTTTATTTTTCCTTTGTTTAATTTAATAAGAATCGTTGCTTATTTTCCTATTTAGAGTTACTTTTACGTTCTCGAGCATGGCATGGCAGCTACAAAATGAATAAGAGGAACTGTACCGTAATCTGAAAGTAAAGAAAAATTACGCAGTATTACATGATTGAGCGAAAACTCGTGCGTACCCTTTCTCGGTTTATGATACACTGCGACTGAATATCTCTCGTTGTCAGTGAAACTCGAATGCGCGGTTGCCATTCACAAAGCAATCCCCCGTTCTGCTGTGGGCATATGTGTATATGTATTTGCATATATATGAATAATATGAAACTAATTCCATTCCGTCTAGCACCGAATTTCAATGACAGCATTTAGACATCTCTCATAATATAAAAGTAAATTTCAGACATATTCCTTTTAGTCCTATCAGCTTTTTTTCAGAAAGGATCTCTCGGTAGTAATAGTTCTGACAATGACAATTCCGATACATTCAGTTACCGGATTCTTTATGTTCCTACATCATTAGTACAGAATTGCAATGAAATTGTATTCTATTTTATTCCGGCAACAGATGGAGTACCTCCTATTTCTCGGCATTTTAATTAGAACGTATTCGAACTTAATTACACAATTTCAATTAGGATAGCATTTGAATAAATTGTTCCACTGAACTGCACCTGGCACTCCCAAGGCGAAGGAGTTCAAATTCCCGAAGACCATCCCACCCGCATCTACACAAATATCATGATAATTAATGCATAATTTATAACCCTTATTGTATGCAAACGAAGTGCTAAAACGAGAAAAAATATCGAGCGAAATGGCTTTATTTCGGACCGCAGGAATTATTATTAATTGCCGCATCGAAACGACCTGCACAACCGAGCGAAGAAAAGGGGGACGACTCGAGATAATTCGAAAAGTTCTTTATTTCCGAGCGCCGACGAAATAAAGGAAAGAACGAGAAGGGAGGCCCAACGAATTGGGTTTTAGGTTGCCGCTACGTCAGTTTGATTTTTTATTGCGCGGATTGCGCGGGCGGTTTCAATAAAAAAATCTGTGCGAATCAGAAAGTTTCGTATGCGGTTCGGACGGAGGGAATTTAGGATCTCATTATCTTTCCGGAATTGAAATTGTTTGTTGGGGTATATGAAGTTTGGGAGTTTTATTTTTGTCTGGACTTATACGGATGTAAAAGCAAATATATTGTTTAGGATGGAAACGGAAACAAAATCCGTTTTTGTAGGTTGTTCCAATTGGAAAATTTTATGACAGGGAATAAGAAACATTTTCTATAATCTACATAAGAATGTCGTTGGTTATATAAATATATTCTTTCTTCTATTTATAGTCATACCACTCAATATGTGCCGCTTTTCTTGTTACCATGAAAAGGATGAAAGTCTGAATCGGTACATCAAGTTCTTAAATTTACAATTATCCAATTATCGGTGCTCCACTGGCCTTCAACCATGTTTAACATCACTTTCTTCACAAAATATGTAATGTATGCGTAATAAGTTCTTTTGAGTTGTATGAGATATATGCATTCTGCAACCTGTGTTTCCGAGCATTGGCTGAAGGAGACTGAGATATCAAGCTTAAAAATTGACGGTTTTACTTTATTAAATCATTACTGTCGCAGCCGATTAAGGGGTCGTGGGGTTGGCTATATACGGTAGATATCAGATTTCTTCCAAATCTAAAAATTTATGTTTCTGGTCGAGTTACAATGTTGAAAAAGAATTTGAAATATGTCGAATTCAATATACCTCTAAGGTTTACAATTTAGTAGTTTTAAATGTGCATAGATCACCAGATGCTGATACAAATGTGTTCTTTGAGAAACGTTCATTGGTACTTTCCATTGTCTGTAAAGAACTAAGCACTGATATTGTACTATGTGGAGACTTTAGTATAAACTCTTTGGTTGCTTCAGAAAATAAACATAGACTTCTTGAGATACTGTCATGTTATAATATTAGTATGTTAATAGACGAACCCACTAGAATCTCCACCGTTAGTTCAACGTGTATTGACTACATGTGCTCCAACTTAACCCAAAATAAGACAGCTTCAATACAACATACCGATGTATCAGATCATTCGGGTATATTACTCACTATAACGCTAGTTGTATCAAATGACGATGTTGAATCTGGTGTACACAATATTGCAAGATATTTGGCTAAAACTTGTATCACCCAGAACATTGATGACATAGACATTTAAGTTGGGTCAATCAATTTGTCTTCATCATTAATTGAAAAAGAAAAGAATTCGGTAGGTCGGTGAGATTTAAATATTGATCCGCTTTTATTACCCAGGAATCAAGTCTGTCTTTACTTAATATTTAAACATAATAGTTTCTCATTAATCAGGTCCCTTCTAGCCTGTCACCATCAAACCTGTTAAATCCCGGGAAATAATTAATCGATTTAACCAACACCGGAAAAATAAAGATTTATCTCCTTTCTCCCGAAAGAAAAAAATCTTTAAGCATCACCATTGCTCTTCTACTATACTTACCTTTGAAAAGGATCTACTATTAAGCCATATCCATTCAAGTCTAAGAACGGCGAGCGCATCTCCTAAAATAAAGGTTTAGCACCTCAAAAGCAGCGTTGACGTGACAGAGGACCTCCGATGACGTCACTCGAGGGCTTATCACAAGAAAATGTCACGACAGGCCTCGAGCTGCGACAGCTATCGGAAGATTATCCCGCACACCGACAAGTGAAAGGTCTTGCTAACTCAGACCCGTCTAGATTTTCACGTTGAATTATTAATATCCTAAAAAGGGATGACCTAGATACACTACTACTGTTCAACGGAGCAGAGTAAGCCGAAATCCCGCAACGAATTGTACAGGAAACGCCGACGATTTGGTGCATTTTTTTATGTAATGGTTCCCATGCGCTTAACAAAGCCGTACAAATTAATTTTGATTCGCTAGGGAAAATTCTGTTATAGCAACCAGAATGTTGAAGGCGTTACCATTGTTTCCGATCTCCACTGTGGAGGCTGTAGCTCCTCTAGCTGTTTTATTAAATGCATAGAGGCAAGGACGCCGGAAACTGACATATCCATTTCTCTCCCGCCAAGGCGTACTTTGGGGTCACATGGTAATTGTAACAGATTAAAATACATTGCTTCAACATCTGATGATGTAAGGAACTATGTCGAATAAATTACATATAGCGACATAAACCTAGTGAAGGACGAATACGAAAAGATACATTGATGATGTGCTTCGCGAATATAACCCTGGAAAAGCCACTATTCTAATTCTTTTGGACTTCTGCGGCGCTCTTGGCACCATTCGTCATAACGTTTTATTAAATATCTTGTCTGCTATTGGTCTTTGCTATTCGGCAGTAGCTTCTTATTCTTATGGCTTTTTATTTATCTAAACGCTCACAGCGAGTTCTGTTGGATTCTAAGTACTCAATCACTATAAGTCACGAGGTTCCACCAGGAGCTATCTTGAGCCCGCTACCCTTTTCCCTTTATACTTCTGGTCATTCAAAATTGTCAATGTCACTTATATGCAGATCACACGCAAATATACTTTACTTGCTATATTGATGATTATGTAGAAGCCTAGAATTCAGGGATATGAATCCGACATTGAAAGAATTTGCAACTTTGTCAGTTAAATATTAACCCAGATAGAACTCAATTAATGGTTTTTGGTTTGCAACGGACTCGCGAGATTATTATGACAAATTTGCGTGTGGGGCTAACCGGGCAACAGGCATTCTTCCGTTGTACACTGGGAAGGGTCTAGTAGCCCGAAACAGCTGTCTGCGCTTCATTATGTCTGTTGCTACATAATCAAATGTGTTGTGTAATTCCAAAAGTATATTTATATATTTTTAAACATATTTAGAAACCCTCAATAGGAACGTGATGATATAAAATTGTATATTTGCTGAGTTTCATAAAGCTATTTGTACGATGTTGCTGCTGTCACTTCTTCCACGTTGTGCGAGGTGTTGAATGAAAACACTAACGTTAATTTTAAAAAAAGTATATTTACTTCTACAATTTTATATACACGACTATTATTTACAAGTTTTTATACTAGTGATCGCTTTAATATTTACGTTTTTGAGTAGACTAGGTAACTGTCTTTCTCAATCGTTCAGTAGCTCAAGGAAAACATTTGCATTATTCCGAAAGGTGGGGTGTGCCATGCTATTGGCTGTAATTTTGGAAAGTCGCAGATATTTAAAAAAATACGGTGATATAAATGTGTTTTCAAGGTATGCGTTAATACAATACAAACGTTGAATTGGGCTGAAATACATTGTAAAATAAACTGAAGTGTGTGTGTGGACAGTTAATAAAGAGATGTGATGAGTAAATGTATGGGTTTGCGACACCCCTAATAAACATTTCATTCCCAATTGCGTGGAATTCCAAGTTGAGAAATACCCATCATAATAGTTAAAAAGTTCGAGGAATATACCTGTATTACTTAACCTGTATACAAAGGTAAATGCATAGATATTCTACCACGAAAATGACATAAGATAAAAATTAATGATTGGCGGAACATTATTGGATAAGCTTGCAAACTCCGATAATGCACTTATTAGGAGACTAAATAAAAATATATGAAAACCTATATTTAAAAAGAAACCTTTCAAACATTTATTTCCGACATAGTTATAAAGCAAAAAGTATATTGTAATACAATAAAATCTTAGAGCAGTTTTTAAAATACCCAGTTTGTATTTGCATCCTATTTACTGAAATCGCTACTGCATAAACAGAAACAAACAAAACCAGAAAAGCGCCAGCCAGCATCGATTTATGCCAATAATAGGAAATGTGTTTGCTTTCAATTAATCAATGACCATGTGCTAACCCAAACATCCTCTCATAAAATAAAAACATTACTGAAAGCATCATTAATTGTACGTCAGTGTTCTTTTTCTAAAGATAACGTTATCAGTTTTATCCCACTTGAATAGGTATCGATATTCCTTAGTTTCATAGAACACCTCCAACTCTACGGTCCTGTAAATAATTTGACAAATCAATTCGTGGATTTTGTTTTCAATTTGTCAAAGATCATCAAATTAAAATGTTAATTCTTAGGAGAATGCATTCCAGTTGCACCATGATTCAAAATTTAAAAAAAAACCAAAATTTAAAAGATTTTTTAATGGGTTTCAGCACTTTCCTGAAAATATGCTTAATACCTTTTATTATAGGTCAAAATATGATTATTACCTGCTACATTCAACTACATTACAATACAAAGGTTGAATTAATAAACTCCTTTTCATAGATTATGTTCGTGCTAATACTAGTACTGCTCGTAAATATGGACGATAACAATCAATTGTTTCTTGAAACAAAAATGATTTTAGGATTTAATAATGTGTAGGCCGTATGATTTATATATTTCTTTGTTTGCTTGACGTTAATGTTTTGGTGTATAAAAGCCTATTAAAAATTCACCGAAAATTTCTTGGGTATATATAAAATTATTTTTGGTATAAACTGTATATTCTTAAATTGATTATAACAAAAAAAGTAGATAATTGGGCAGTCGCTGATATTGCATCCAGGGTGCGGATTTTGTTTATTGGAAAGTGTTTTAATATTTACTATATCAATAGTGGCTAGATGGAAGTGTAAAATAATATACAATAGAATATAATTTAAGAAATAAGGCATCAAATTAACCATTATCAAAAAAGAATATATATTTTATTTGTTTATATCACCATAAGAATTATTTCGACTTCTTTGTTAGCTAATGAGAAAACTGTTACCCTTAATTTGCCCTTAATACATTTTATATTGTATTGATTCATGCCCCACCAAAAAAACACCTGCTTCTGAATAATTTGGGTATACATAACAGATTATGAAATATTAAGAACAGTAAAAATCTGGAATCTTAATGTTTTCTTTTCTGATTACAATCGCTGGTATGCGTTGGACTATATGGCTTGTGACTGGTGTCCTCTAGATGTGGCTGACGCATGCGAGCGATTGGGATAATTCGCAATGAAATCGGCGACGCATCAGAGATGGAAGTGGGGTTAGCATTCGGAAGGACACTAAAGACGCCTGGTAGGCAAAAACACGAGTACGCCTTTAATGCTTCCACCTCCTTCATTGCTTTTATTAGTATAACGATAGCAATAAAAACCATGAGCCCTTAGTGGCATATTATAGGTTAAATGACTTGATCTGGTTTGTTACCTATTACTATAACATAACCTTTGCTTCCATTTTTTTTCCGATAAAACTAGTCGTAGTCATAGTATTCAGGTGCCTCATGATAAACTGACCAGCCAGTACCCACTTAGGTTACTTGTATTCCTCAAATGTGTATGTAATGAATGACGCTACTGTCCGATATTACTAAATGAACCTTGACTTATTAACATTCATATCTTGAAAATTGTTAACGTTACATCATTTATTTTAAGATAAAGTAAATACAAATTATCGCGTTGGTAACATCGGTTACTTATAGACAGGCTGTTTACTATAACGTTGATCAAATTGTACAACCGTATTCTAATAATAATAACTATAAACAAAACCTATATACCTAGATCTGTACCCCAAAATGATTTCTTAAAAAGTCATAACCAATAAAATATTAATTATCCTTCACAATTTCTTTTATTACAAAGTAACAATTGTTTCGCCATACAGTGGCTTCTTCAGACAAATTAAATACTAATATTACATAACTTTGTCGTTATTTTGTCAAATTTTGACAAAAATATTATACATATGCAAATTACAATTAGTAAAAATGATAAGAACAAACAATTAATTACAATTAATTAATTATGGCATTCTAATTGATCGTTGAGTAACAAATTTGAATTTTTAAGTTTGTTAATTTCTAAATGTTCTAACAATCCAATTTAGCACCTTTGCTCGCTATATAAAAAATTTTAAAATCACAATTAGAAATATGATTTTCTTCTGTTACATGGTTGGCGAAAGTCGAATCCTGCTTTTTACCTCTGTAAGAAGCATAATGTTCAGAAATTCTTTTTTCAAAAGTTCTGTCAGTTTGACCAACATATACTGTCTCACATCCACATATCAACTTATAGACACCAGATTTTTTATTTTTTTCAGTTACATCTTTATTGTTTTTAATAAATTTTGACAAATTATGTGGATTTTATAAGCAACATTAATGTTTCGTTAATGTTCGGGGTAAGTGCCGTCTATTTAAAAAAAAACGTCATAGTATTTTCTCCACAGCCAAATTTTTATAGTGTGGATACCATATCACACCATATAGCAATTATTTTTAGAAGAGTGTTGTCCAATTCAACCGATGTTACAGCAAACATCCTGTATATAGGTATTCGAGATTTTCAAAAATCGTCAGGAATACAATGAACTTTCCAAATGTTACGTTCTAGAGTTGAAGGATTACGGCTGACTGCTATATATATATAAGCAATTTTTTTAATATGAACTTATACAACGACAGAAAGTAAGCTTGTTTCGTTACTGTCAAAAGTTGCTAAAAACAAATCAAAAAGAAAAAGGGGAAGCCAAGAAATCTCCTGTAGATGACACAGATATTCATTTATCCTTCCACCAACTTAATCGCAAACTTTTCCGTTGGTTGAATTTTCATTTTTTACCATGAACCGTTCTATTTTATTGGATCCCATTAATCATTCCAAAAACATGTTTATTGAAAATTTTAATTCGCACTGCCATTACCCGTTTCGTGCCGGTTTCGCGTTGTTCTCTTTCGCTGGATTTTCAGTCGAATTAATACTCCCGGAAGTTCATTATTAATTAGGTCCTGCAATGAATGAGGTTAGGAAAGTTTTGACGTAATCGATTTCTTGTATGCGTTCTTGCACCGGAATCCTAATACCCTCTGGTATTTATGTAAGTTTTGGATCCTTGGCAATGTTCATGGATTAATTCGGCGAAGTAACTTTTTATTGCCTTGTCAATTTAGTGAACCTGTTATTATTTAGTTGTGTTAGTTTGCTAAAATGCATGCTTTAGTGCTGTGTATAGGATTGTAAGAGTAATTGTAGTAATAAACTTTGTACGGTATTAGCATAAAGTACTGAATTTGATTTCAGATGCAAAAAGGTCATAGTATTAAAACAAAAAACAATACAAAAATTGAGAATCCCATCATTAACATAAAATTTGAATTTCTTTTATGTAATCATAACCATTACACTAGTTACAAAAGATCTCAAAAATGGCGGCCACTAATGGTTCATTAAAAGTGTCTATAAGTTCTGGATCATTGGTGTAGTGATAGGTTACGTAAAGTTTTGGGCGCATGCAGATCACAAATAGGTATGTACTACGCAATTTTTGAAGATGGAAAATTTTCCATTCTGCCTATGGGCATAACTCGCTAACGGTAAGAGTAAGTTTTAAGAGAAAAATTATTTGTTTGAATGAGTTTTATTAAGAATATATCAACATTTTTTCATATACTTTTATACCATCCAACAACCATGTGAATATTAATATGTATTAACGATACCGAAAAAAAAATAGATCAATGATACAACCTCTTGATTATATAGTTTCCGCATATGGGAAAGCTTTGTAAGAAAATTTTCTGATCGTGTACTACCGTATGGTTACGATATTATGTTACATGAACGCAATAACATTATCAAATTACAATTTCTTATTCATAATCCATTTTCGGCGCCAAAATATCACTACGTATTTGCTTACGCTTGGTATAAAAGCGGATACGTTGACCAAATAGCGAATGAATTTGAAAATCTAGTAACTTTTGCTTTCACACAACAAGAGTTTGTGCTTCCTCCTAGTTGTTCCATATGTGGTAGCCATGCCATCATACGATGTACAAATTCCTGTGTTTTCAACATTTCTTTAAAGAGTTTCATCATCATGTAGAATAATCCTTTCTATGTTTAAATATAAAAAAATATATGTAAAAATGTTGATATATTAACTTATTCTGTCTGCTTAATAAAACTCATTCAAACAAACATTTTTTGTCTTCAAACTTTTTCTATACCTCTTATCTTACCGTTAGCGAGTTATACGCATAGGCATAATGAAAAATTTTCCTATTTTTTAGATTCATTTCACCCACTCACAGTATTTTTCCGCAGAAAAAGAATTGCGTAGTACATACCTATATTTGATCTGTATGTTCCCAAAATTTCATAATTTTGTGAATTTCCGGGTTCGGGATCGTCCCTTGTAAGTAGAAATGTCTACACATCAACTCGAAAAGATTCAAGTATAGCGGCTGATTACATCCAGATGTGATACATCGTGCGACACAATCTTTGCTTCGTCGGTCTGAAGCTTGCATACAAATCGAAAGTAGAGATTTCGAACATATATAATTATTGAAATCCATCCTTTCCTTAACTTTGAAACAAAAGAAGATCGGATCTATGTTCATATAACATCTCTCCTTAACCCACAACAACAGACGTATAGTGTGTGCAGCATAATAACAGACGTACGTGGTTAATATTACTTTATTATAACTTCATACAAGCCTTTTAAATCAATTTTGATAAAAATGTTTTCAGTTGTTTAAACGAAAATATAGGAGTGCGAGCACATGAACTAGGCTTAATCGGCTCTATAAATACAAGCAAAAGTAAATAAACATATTTTGGTACAAGAATGTGTTGAAATAAACATAAACTAATAAAGTTAGCAATAATTGCAAGGAGAACAGAAGATCTAAAAACAGCATTTCCAACAATAGAAGTTAAAGCCAAAGAAGGAGGACTGGAGATCAACGAAAATAAAAAAAAATACATGCATTGCGATAGAAATAGAGAAAAATCTTTACACAGTTTAAGAACAAAGAATCATGAATTTCAAAAGGTAGACTCTTTAATATATCTAGGAAGACTAGTAAGATATTTCATTACAATATTATGCTTCAACGTTCTGGTATTCCTAACATGAGGTGGCTCGTGTATATGTATGTGATTTGCAATTTTCACATTTCCTTGCTTTTATCTTTTTGCACTTGCCATTGCGCTGAACTACAATAAATTATTGTTTCTTTCGTTTATTCAGGTAGTTCATTAGCAAAGATATATGAGAAATGAATTCTTCCAGAACTAATGCAACGATAACGAAACTCAATGAGTCTACAACAAAACACCTACTTTAAAAGTTGGTTTCTTGTTGGAAACATAAATTAAGTTTAAATCAACGTTGGTATCATCTCGTGTATTAGCGCTATAGCTAACGGTTGAACATTCACGGGATTTCCTATCTAGTTCCTTGTTAAAGTTTATGTTCCATTAGAGTTTGGACAGGTTCACATAAAAATTCCGCGCCTTTTACGACCGCAAAGTCAATGAATTAACTCTACCGCGTTATTTCTAACTACGCGAAGCCCGTTTCTCCGTTTTCCTATTCTTTGATATAATCGGGTGCGCACTTCTATACGCCGAAACTAAAATAATAAATCTTCCGTTCGGAAGCGAAAATGAATATGAAATCCTAATCTACACATCACGCTCCATTTCGCCGCAAAATCGCGGCCCCTAAAAAATGACGAGTTGCGCAAAAGGTCTGCAGTGACGGGCGCTGAAGCCTGGGAACGTCTTATTATCGCTATTATTGCGTTATTTAGGAAGGCGTCGGAACGTTGCGGGCTCGTGAGAAATGGAAACGACTTATTTCGTGAAGTGGAGCGGAGGTAACGGTAATAATCTGGTTGAATAGACCGAGATTCTTCGACCGGATGGCAGTTATTTTGAAAGGAAAGGGCTGAGGATGGCTCCATTTGATGTAAGGTGGGTCTTATATTGTCGCGCGGTGAAAATTGGAGCACGTCGTAAGAAAAGTACACCTAATTCAAGTTAATTGAAAATCTTCATGTAAGAAGTTTATATTGACAGATAGAGAACAATATCCGAGCTAGAAACAAAAAATCAGCAAATTTCACCAACAGAACGCATACATACGATTTCTGGCGATGCCTTTAAAAAAACGCATACTAAAATTGAAACCATTCAATCTTCACATGCAAAACATTTGTAATTCTGCTTCTAGGGCACTTCGATCTTGTAAAGCTTCTAACAATCCAGATGCCATTAAAATATTATATTTTGCTTTTGTAGTAAGTATATTGGAATACGCATCCGTTGTGTGGTATCCCTTTTACAACACACAAAGGTCTCAAGTTGAAAGAGTTTAGCGTCGTTTCTTGAAATAGCTGACCTACAAAATCACCAGAAGTTATCCTGATTGGACAGTCGAATATAATGCGTTCTTGGAGACGCATGATTTACAGTCACTGCAACAACGTGGATCCATACATAGCGCAAGAGGTTCTTGAATTTATTAATAATCTTATCGACTGCCCTGACATATTATCAAAGGTGCATTTCCATGCGCCGAGATTATCCTCACGTGCTGTAGCCACATTTGCTTGTGATACTCCTCGCACGAACTTATTACTAGGAGCACCGTTAGCTCATATGGTGCAGAACGCGAAGAAAATCTATGGTGACATCTTTATCTGGAGTGAATGTTAATATTATTATCCGGGATAATTGTTTGGTGTGTAATTGCAGTTTAATTATAATATGCACAACTAATTGATGTATATGCTTGTATGTATTTCTATTTAATTTTGTCCTGTTAAAAGGTTGTACCTGTTGGGAAATAAATCTATATTGCGATGCGGACGATCTAATAGTTGTGGGAGAAACAGGAAAACAGCTACAAAAGAATTGACCTTCTAGTGCTAATTTCTTTTCTATAGATGTCAATTTCTAGTTTATTCTCGTTATTCCTAATTCCCGTTGAATAAGAGTAGATTTAATAAAGAATTGAAATACATCAAGGATATAGCGATCTACAATGGTTTCTCTTCTACCGATGTCGAAAGAACGCTCAAGAAATTCCAATATAAACAATTTCTGATAAACTCCACAACCTTAGAGTCAGTAGAGCCGCGGGAAAAGAAATTTGTTAAATTACCGTTTCATAAAATCACAAAAGGATTAAATAGTGTGTTTAAAACCTAAAATTTGGCAATCGCGTTCACTTCTCAGAATACGTTACGTAACCTTCTGAAGAATCCGAAGGACATATCTTCTCAAAAACAAAGGTCAGGCATTTATGAGATTTCATGCACCGACTGTGATAAGGTTTATATTGGACAGACAAGAAACGCGGTTTAAAGAACATATCGCCCTTTACCATTATAATAGATCCGAACAATCGAGTGTAGTGCAACACATGATTGAAACGAATCATCGAATTACTTCTGATAATTTGAAATTATTAAGAAACGTAAACTCGCCGCGAGAACTAGACGCGTTTGAAACTATATATATTGAAAAAGGATCGAACTTACTAAATCGCGAAAACGGAATTTTAGAACATTCTAATTTAATAAATATATTTACCGAGAAAGAAAAGGGACATCCTGTATACATTTCTTAAATGCGCACAAAACAGATGTACCCCTACGGTCGTAAATACTACCTGCCATTCGGGTCAGGCAGATTTTCTTGGCGGTGTACGCCAAGTGCGCTTATAAGTATAGAGAGAGATGTGTATATAGTTCCTCTCTTAAACGTGCATGTGAGACATGACTTTCGTCTATCTGGGAATTGGTTGATAATGGGAGCCGACGTGCTCTTGAAACATATGTCTCGAATTTTATTAAATTAATTTGTGCGGCGTGGATTTCCCGATACTGCGTATTAGTGATACCAGCCCACAGTCCTTGCAATTCTTTCACATATTGCCAATGATCTTTAGCAGCATCTTGCGGTGATTCCAAAATTCATTGTTATCGTATTAGGTTCGTGTGCCAGGGACGCTGTCACTACCATCAAATTGTTAATCATCATTTAATATTAGAGCTTCCATTAATATTCGAGGCTCAATCGGTAAAGGCGGTTTCTGTTTTGTAGGGAGTAAGGGTAATATGATTCCAGCAAGCGATAACTAATGGGTATCAAAAATCTTACTAAATCAAAGAATACTTTATTGATTTTGTAAGACGATGAAGCCCATGTACTACTGCTAGTATAGTTTGGAAACCGTCAACATATCAGTTAAGTCGCGGTACAGTACATAATAATAGATTGCCGTGGTAATGATGACAAGGATATTAGAGATGGTTACGGGAGCAACAAATTAAATAAGAATACACAAAAAAAGTCAGAAAAAGTCAAAAGATTAACTTTGTGACCGGAATAAAGAAAAGATAGTAAGAAAACGAGTGCAAAAGAAGGGGTGATTGGAAAAGTATAGTGAGGAAGATTTGGAAGGAGTGGAACGAGTGGCGGCAAGACGAGAGTAGACAGAACATGGTGGTACACGTCACACTCAAATACAAAGAGCAATAGATAAGGTTCTTGATAAATCAATCAATTGATTCGGTAAAAAAAGTTTCGTATTATTGAAATAGTAACATTTCCAAATTATATTTTCTAATACATCTTTAGGTTTTTCGATATTAGTAGCGTTCTTTTTGCAAGAAATCTCACTTAATCTCAGCTCACTGGAGGGATTCAGCGAAATGAATCTCTTTAGTGAGCTGAGATTAATTGAGATTTCTTGCAAAAATAACGCTACTATTATAAAAAGTTACGATTTATTGACAAAGTCATTATAATTAAATTAGCAAGTGTCAGTTAATTGTCATTCAGAAGTTGCCCGGCTTGTGTCAACTTGACATAAATTTAAAAAATTCTAATTTATCATTATTAAAATTTATTATTAATTTAATTACCAATTTGTAACATTGCAATATGTACATATATTTGCTCACTGTGGACATGAGCGTTTGTTTATATAGTCCCATAAATGAGATTATGAATTCGGTGAATTAACAAAGCTTTCTAATATCAGCACTTTACAATAAAAAAAAGCTATGAAGTGCACAACACTTATTGAATTCAAGTTTCGATCAGAATAATTATGTTCACATAAAAGAAAGACCGCTTTACTTAGTGAAAACTAAAGTTATATTAGATGTTTAACATTGCGTCTACCACCGAACGACATTGACTAAATTAACATCATCTTAACTAAAATTGGGAATTAAAACTCGAATATCTGATGTGCGTCTACCAATATATCAGAATGAACTCAGCTTGATTATACTGTAAATTCAATCTTCTACCGTAGCTTTTTTTTGCACGATTTTTCTTTGATCAATAATGTTGATAGCCAAATAATTCAAATTCCTTTCCTTTGAAAATTACATTAATTTTAATAGCATTGGATTCATTAAAATTCACAGTTGGTAATCTCTCTTTTTCTAAATTATAATTTAATCCCATTTTATTTAATCTCTTTATTTCATTTATTCCAATTATTAAGACCGTGCACTTTATCAGATAATCATTTCCATCTTACTACGACATCGCTTTGCCGGTGCGTTCTCGCATACCGTCTCGTACATCGTAAATCACAGAAGTAGAACGGGGGCGATCTGAATACTTAGAACTTATATTATAATTTCGCTCCGCAGCAGTACGTTCCATCGATTCATTTACATTTTTACCGCATAAAACTTACGGCTATAAAACCCAGATGTTAGTTGTCGACCCTCGCGCACAAGTCGAGCTATAATCGAGACGAAGGGAAGATTCTTCTTTTTCCGTATCGTACGTGAGCGGAAAACGGTGAAATAGAAAAGTGAATAAAACAATTTTTTCCAGATTAACTTCGTTACATATGAATCGCTTCTGGAACTTCGCAGCGGAAACGTGTTAAAGTCCACTTCACCAATTGGTGGAGGTTAGGTGGAGGATTTATTTAAACCGCTCGCTTAAAACATTCTTTCATTTCTTTAAGCGTAGTTGGATAGCGACGTTTCTAAGTTCATAGTACAAAGAGGTTGCCTTAAACCTAATCTGGCATGCATCGTTGAAAATCGTTTGTTATCTTTAATCATTGATAATAATTTCGTTATTATTGCCTCTCTTCCGTATATTTTGATTTCCTGATAGTGCTTTTTTCCCCTTACATTATAAAATGTCTAATATTTTTATAACAATCCTTTTTTATTTCCTTTTGGACCGCGACAAGACAACAACTCGTCTTCGTCCGACCAGTAGAAGACCCGGAGCTCTTCCTCTTCGTTCGTCCAGGACAGAACAAACCGTTCGCCTACGTCCGATCACGACAAGACAGTGTTGTTTTTTGTTAAAAGTACCATGTGGTAATCCAAGGAAACTAAATGTCACCTCCTCAAATTTCGTCATCTCCCCACGAAAATCCGAACTGTGAATTCCCTAAATTCAAAAGTAGAACCACCCTGCAAGGTTCATTCAAATGGATTCCGTGCTTTAGACCTGAAAAGGAAAAGATCATGCAGACAGAAAATCTATTTTATTAATGGTATTTACTTAAAAGATATTTGCCTAATGATTGTATTAATTATCCTTTGAATTTTGTTTATCGGCTAAATTATTATTTATTTGCAATTCATGTGATCACAGATATTACGTACGATAGGTACCTGCAATTTGGCAACATTCGACCAATAACACAGTAAAACCGGCATTCAAAGTGAGGGACATCTATATCTGTATATACCAATAAATAAATAGTGTTTTAAATATTCCAATATGAATTAAATATTTAATCACCGACAGCCTATTGATTTTCAACTTTACCACACATAACTTTTAGTCAATTAACAACAACACTTAAAATTGCTAGTACTTTGATTAATTTTATATTAGCTCACATTAAACGTTGATATGGTTTATTAAAACTTTAAATAAATCATGATTTGAATAACAGTAGTAATACAAGATTAATAATAATAAATAAGAATTAAATTATTATATTATCAGTGCAAAAGTTCATATACAGGGTCTCCCAAGTTGAGTGACCAATTAAAATATTTTAGGGAAAGGAAATACACAAAAATTCTCTAAAATAACTTTTGCATTACTTCCGGTTGACCGGAAGTCGCCATTAACTTTCTTATTTTAAATGGAATGTTATAATTTTTATAGCAAATTCTGATTCTAAACATTGTTCTAAAAACAAAACATTAAGGTTTCCCTATACCGACATGTAACGGATTTTGAAATATATTCAAATTTATGTACAAAATCGTTTCGGTAGCCTTTCATTTAAAAAAATGTTTTTACGACACTCTTTAATTTTAAGATGCAAGTTGCTTATGGTTTGAAAGTATAATCCTTAGGCTTTCAAATCATAGCCTAAATATCCCTGAAAATTATACGGTCTGGTTATTATGTAAACTCACTTTTCTTAAATGGAACATTCTGTATATTTTTAGATCATGAAGCACAGAATAAAATTCTGCATCGATTAGTATTAGGGTTTCACTATACCTATTTCTTTTCGTTTTCCTGTTATTAATAATTGTGTATTTTAATGGCATACACCGACTCTGGACGTGAAAGCCTTTGTTTTCATAGATGCTCTTATTTACCTATAATTAGTTACAGAATAGCAATCCTGGACATTCGAAAAGAATATATAAAAGAGCAAAGGAAAGAAGATTTTTTGCAATTGAAGTTTGAAGATAAATCCAAAACATTAAAAAAAATTTAGAAAATTTGGGGTTTAAACAGGGGATGCTTAGACAGTAACAAAATGTTCTGTGGGAAAACAGTCAACGGTATTAAAAAGTACATTAAATAGCATACATGGCAATATACTTTTATTTGCAAAAAGAGACACAATCAGAAATCAACAAATTGTAAAAGAATTAGGAATTAGGAATCAGTTTTAGATTTTAATGGATAACTCAAGGAAGGTCAAGCAGATATAGCAAACAAAAAAGCAAAAGCAAGATAAGATGTAACTGAAGTAAACGTGGGACAATGCAATTTGTAAAATACTAGAGGACAACAGATTATCATGAAACGAGACCGAGATTATGTATATGTAAGGTTAAAAACATTATAAGTCCCACACCATTGTATGGTAGATAGACAAATTGATTAGATAAATGAACAATAGTTCCAAATTGTTTTATTTAACAGCGCTTGTATCTCTTATCGGTTTCGTCCCCAAGATAGAAACCTTTCTCCTTGACATAAAGCATAACTTAATAGTCTTTTATATCTTCAGCAGTAGAGGTTCATCACAACTTTAGAAACAAACAAATATGCTTCCACCATATACATACACATTTTATACAATCTAAGAGGAAAGAGAACTTCGATGGAATTCAGCAGCTGCGAAACTGGCTTCAGTTGTTTCAAGACTATTGCAACCTGAATGTGTTCGCAAGAGCTGTAGATATTTGAAACATTATAGATTTCAATAAAGCAATGAACCATGTAAATGGTCTATTCCATCTACACGCGTACGCAGATTTTCGTTCACTACCTATTTGGTATATTCATAAAATGCCAAGACCAAATTGCTTCCGCACTTACCGTACACGTACCAATTTAGTTTTATCCTTGCAGCGGGCTCTTCCGTCTCTATCTCCCTCACGCGAATTGGGATATTAATGGAAACGTGAAACATAAAATTAAGGCGGGAATTCTGACGCGTTTTTCCCTCCAAGATTATGGGCATTAATTTCGAGATTATTGACGCCGGGAACACGAAAACCCTTATCCGTCTCTCCACCGATGGTATCTGCTTTAATATATGAGGGAATTTTTATCGACCTAATGGTTGGTAGGAGTTCCAACCGCTAATAGTCGTTGATTAAATGGTCCGAGGGGAAAGGGACATGGCGTGACTTCTGCTGCTTTTCTTTCCTTCCCCCTTTTTCTTAGGATTGCAGGTGTGTGTGTGTGTGTACCCGCTACGGAGAATTAATGGAAAAATAGATTAATTATAGTAAGCCGTTTTTCGAAAACAAGGCGTCCAATATTGGGAAGAGAAGAAAATCCTTTAGTGTTCTCCTACCTGTATTTTATGCCTCAATTCTATATGTTCACTGCTCGTATTTTGTACTAGAGCAACTTAATCCATTTATGTAAAGGTTACAAGGGCTATGGGGCAATATTGTAAGTACAATATGTCGTATCACTCCTCATCTACATTGTCTCACAATAAATTGATTAATTCGAAACAAGTGTTTCGGGAATCCACGGGAATGCAAAAACAATGTTTGTTTTTTAAGTAAAGTAATCCTATTCTCTATCCATAAAGGCACAAAGATTACAGACATTATCTTTGCGTATCCCATAACTCTCTATTTACTTTATTACATATCTCCACCTATGCTAACAGTGAAGTACAGTAGTAGCACTTCTTTTGAATGTCATTTTCACCACATTTAATTTGTGGCAATTCGAAGTACTTCCTTGTGAACCTTTTCACGGTAGACTAATTTCTTCCAGTCCCGTCTACACTAATTCCTCGCTCCTAGTAATGGAAATATTAGAATTCCGAACTCCCTACACCATTCACGAACGCGGACATAAAATTCTCCCTTTGCAAGACGTTAGCGAGCCAACCGACCGGAATTACAAATCGATAAATGGAGGTCTTAAGCGAATGGATGGCAAAAAGAACATCATAGCACTAGGACTGCGGAACCGATTTCGTCCTAAACCTCGACACAGGAGGTGCCTTTATCGTCCGCTGGGGTATTAGTTAGTTCTACTCGTTCGTTCTGCGCTTATTATTCGAAAAAGAGAGCAAGCTACCTTCCGAAATATTTTCCACCAGTTTCGACATCCGATCGGTCTTTTCACGGGCACTGGGAACATTTAGCGGGAATGTTATCGTTAAGAGCAGGTCTGTTAAAAGTAACTCCCTCTTATTCTTTTTCTACCACGATCTAGATAGATCCAGAGTAAATGTTCAGTATTCTGATTTTTGCATAATAATTTATCTTTTATCCTAAGCTTCCCTTTTTTTTCAAAAAAAAAGAAGTTTGTAAGGATTTTATAGTCCATTTATCAGGCACATTTTGGCGTGGGAAAGTCCTTTCTCTAGCCTCGATTATTCACGGAAAAAGATCCCAATTATTTCATTCGGTGAAGGATGGAATCCTGCCATCTATCGAAGCTAAAATTTCCGAATTAGATTCGGAATATTTTTGACAAAAATAAATTGCCTGATAGCAATTAAACCGTTTCGGCAAATATGCACACTGCTCAAAATGACCCAAGAAACATATGTATTTTAGGAGATTTTCGAGGTAGTCTCGATCAAATAAACTTTCACGTATTCTGTGATTAAATTGGCCATTATAAAAATCGGCTGGTTTCAGGCCAGACATCATTATCATTATTTATGTCGAATTATTGGCATGTTAAGTGTTGCGTAAATTGCTGCGGCAACTTGTTTTGCTTACATTTGTTTTTATTCAGTTGGTAGTGCAATACTAACGCGTTAGTTTACAAAAGTAGAATATGGAGCGTCGACATTTTACTAAGAATGAAGTCCTACGAGGTTTGGAATGTTACAGGCTGGTTGTACCCAGAATCAATCTGCAACTGAATTGGTCACCGCAAAGAACGTCATTTGTGGACTTTGGGCACGTTACCGGTAAACGGGCGATGTGGCCGAAATACACACAGGTTCTAGAATAGAATGGTCGCTCTAGTCGAAAGCTTTACGAAAGTCAGTATAGACCACATCCACCTGTTCTTGTTTGTCTAAGACTTCGGACACATATTCGCTAAAACAACATAGGTTAGTTATGGTCGATCGTCTGTCAATGAATCCTTGTTGACTAGGGAATAGAAAACATCTCACAGAAGAAAAAAAATAAATGTAATAAATGATGGATTCAAAGACTTTGGAGAAGTTGCAAAGAATAGAGATAGGTCTGTAGTTGGTTACATCTGCAGGATCACGCCTCTTCGGTACAGGCCAAATACGGGAAGTTTTCCATGTTGCAGGGTATTCGGCATTACGCAACATTAAATTGAATAAGTAATGTAGAGGTTTAACAAACACCACAGCACAATCACGCATCAGAAAACTAGGAACTCCATCTGATCCACTGAGAAGACTACCCTCGCAAGTTTTTAATTTTGCCAAGATTTCAATCTCCGTAATTTCAAGAACATAAATATTCAAAAAATTATCAAAATCTAGGGAGCGCATCGAACCTACGTTGTTAATATTTCGTATTTTTAAAGTAATCATTAAAATACCGTATAATATCAAATAACCAGGGATTGAAACACATTGAAAGGGATATTTCAATCTGAAAACCGTATGTAGGTATATGACAATGGCGAACAATCAGTTATTTCTAAATAGCTAAAGTATAATCGGAAGATTAACAGGTTTTACTTTGGTGAAGGAAAGCGCGTAATTCCTTTACGTTTCATCTTATAAAGTACTGCAAATAAGCTACAATACAATGGCGCGGGTTTCGCCAATTTATGCGCCTCATCTAACACGATGTCTACTTCGCTTAGCAAGTCATCGAAGCCAACATGAACAAATCTCCATTTTATTTCTGTCCTTCTTTCTGAAGCTCATTCGATGATCCCTTGCTAGCTATAAAAACAGGTCACTAGACTTGCATGAGAATCAATCTTTTCTTCTAACCACAAGCCAGCCACAGAAACAGTAACGCCAACACTAACAAACCGTAAAATTTCCATTCATCACAGGCAAGCTTTCCCCAAAGGCACGAGAACTGCTGGCGGTGCCCGATCGGTGAGTGCATAGGCATTTGAAATTCAAAACGTTTCATTTCCCTTAAGAGGTCCGCGTTAAATCACCACGAGCGTAATTCAGCGGTACGGTCGGAAACCTAACGGCAATCCTACGAGTTAACGGCACATCCTCGGAGTAAATACAGATGCTCTGATTTCCTAACCTCACTTCTATCTTGAGAGAGGTGCGACATCGGATGACACCGGAAATTTTAATTACGAGACGCCCGTTCACCGAGATCGGGATGTTTACTTTTACGAGTCCCCTCCCATTCTTATTTTGTTTGGGTTCTCCTTCTGTTTTCTATCAACCGAATAAAATGAAATAGAAGTCCGGAAGCGTAATTACTGGTACAATCACCTGTTTATTAGCTACGATTGCACAGCAGTAACTGAATGGAAACGAAAAGTGGTGAGTCAACAGCACTTGACATCTACTCGTCGTGAGGGCGACAGCATTTAACCAACATCTTTCTACGCGGTTTCGATGTTCGATACTTCTTCAACTTACTTCGGGTAATCTCCTAAAATGTCAACATCTTTTCATCGAGGTAATGTTAATGTTCAATGTTTATTCTGGTTAAAATTGCATTTTTTGATACTGCAGAGTTTAAAATCTAAAGACGTTTGGCATTTAATGTTAACCCTGCTGTACTGTTTCGATCTATTTGACCCGAAAGAAAATGCAATCCTAAATTTTGTTTTGTCAATACAAATAAGATAATATAAGATAAGATTGGAATAAGATGGCTGGCGCATGTAGAAAGACTAAGCAGAGAAAGGTTACCAAAGTTAGCCCTTTCCAATCAATAGGGAAAAGGAGAAAGTGAAGACCGAGAGGGAGATGGATAAATAAAGTGGAAGATATAAAAAAATAAAAATAGGAGATTCGAACGAGATGGTAGGGAAAGATGATACTATAAAACAAGGCATCGATGCAGCTATGGTTCATTATTAGACCTCAACATGGCACACCACAGATCTTTGACTGAAGAAACGTTACTGACTGTAATGAAGATATTTCCGAATATGGAGATCATACAAATGAAGCGTCGCAAAGTGGCAGTTCTGATAGTAAAGTCGATAATATGCATCTAAGTACAAATGGGCAAAGGTTTTCTTCAAAGGATGGAAGAATAGAGTCGGAGCAACAACAGCAAGTTGGTCGATTTTTTGCTGCCAATGTAGTAAATCAAATACCACGAAGTTGGTGACATCATGTCGTCATTTCCCGTTATATTTCATAATGCTGTAGAAAATAAAGTAAATGACAAATCTCGAAGGACGAAGGCTTTACGGTGAGCATTGGAAAAATTTAGATAGTACTAGCAATATTTCATATTATCCGTAATTTCTGAGTTTTTAAGAGTAATTATTTGTTATTTTTGCATTAAATAAACAAGTACTGGTAACTTATGCGATTTCTTTCCTTTTTTATGTTTCGGGTCATATTGACCCGAACGATACAAGTGTATACCAAATGTGAACAGACCTGCAGGTAGTTTAACCCTGCTCACGAAATCCATCCTCCTCTTTGGATAAGGACCTTTTAGATAGATCTGTAGAAATCAAATACATTTACACCTGAAACATGTATGCGTTTAATTAAAACGAAAGAAAAATTGTGACGAAAGTAACTAGATAAATCAAAATATTGCAATTTTGTTTATAAACGAACTGATGGCACAGGCTTTTGGTCAACGACAGAGACCCAAGGGCCTTACAAGTATGTTTTAGGGAAAAATTGTGTGATTGCAATTCAGCCTAACACTTCTCAAGCACATCCGAGAACTATAAAAGAAATAAAGCATTTAATTCGGAGAAATAGAACAATCCGAGAGAACTAATTCGAAATAGCAATATTACGTAAATATATCAAGTGAGCTTCTATTACAATTTAGCAAGTCATTGAAGGTAAAACTGCTCTCTCCTTTCAATACATTTAAAAAATGTTTACTTTTTATGATGATCTGTATTGACATTGCTATTATTAAAGCCCATGGTTTGGAAAATATGCGTTCGAACACATGCGTTGGAAGTTATGTGAAAATTACATGGTCTGGTAAGGATATTTATTAAATGGAAACTACTTCAAAAAGGTTATGAAAAATGTTATTAAATTCTGGAATTATAAGGTTTTGGACTGTAGGTTTAGCCAAATTGAGTTTCCAAACGTACAAAAAATTATATAAACAAGTGCTATACGAAACATATGTATTCCAAGACATAGTAATCTTTTATAGTTCTAGGACACTATACATGTAGACATTATCTCCTGCTACTAGAAAATCCAAACTTCTAGTTTGTAAACCTTTATGAGAGTCAATTGGACGATACGACACTGTTTTAACACTAAATTCAAAAATCTTCAATAGAAAGGGTTTTTAAACAGAAAATTTTAGGTAGAAGTAAATATTGTAACAACTATAGGCAGTATAGTTAACATAATATTAGGAATCACTCCTCACCTCACAATAAATTGATTCGATCCGGACAAGTGTTTCGGGAACACTTAAATACGATACGTGTAGCAGGGAATGCAGATGATCAAACCGAATTTAATACAAACATGCAAAAATATTTATTTCACTAGTACATATAAGTTTAAAATTATATCACTGTATTACTCCGATACAAAAAAAATTGTATACTTACCTATTTATTGCTGGAAGATTCTTTCTTCTGAAATGTGTTTTACTCAAAGACTTTCTGATTTCTTTCTAAAAACAAAGTAAAACTTTGTTGAGGAATAATTTGCAACCAACAACCGGCAACTGCAATATAGACTACCATTCAGTGAAGTTCGGACACTTAATAGAATTGTACAAAATTACAAACATTCGAACATTCGAGTTAAAAATAAATTTACTTTACATTTCCCGCACTTTCCTATCAAGTTCATCCGATAACAGCTAGATAGAGTTAACATCCGTCTAATAGATGAATTTACAGGGATTATCCATATTTCCTACAACAGTCATAAAGTAAATAAGTCAAGATAATTTGTCTAAACAAACAATATGTGAGATATCTCATAACAAACTGAGTGTATTAAGATTATTGATGCTTAGAAAAACTTGTTTACCTAAATGTATGTTTAAAGAGATTTTATTAAGTGTCCGAACTTTATTGATTGACAGTGCCTATTACATATACATTCCTACACAATCATACATTCCCTTTCTTCTAGGTTAAATTTGCCACCTCTATTTTTATATGTTCAAAAAATCTTAAATACTCAGACGTGCTGTAGAAAAAATCCAACTATTATTATGCACAGAGCATTTGCACAAATATAAAATACGTGGAAATATCGTTGATATATCACATATCCTAAAATACCTAACTTTTAAATTGTAAACGTGATATCCCATCATATACTAGGATTACGATTTACGATTCACATCCGGAAGGGAAGACACGTACGAGTGGAACACGCCCGAAGGAGAGAGGAGAATCAAAAGGGAAACCCTTTTAAATATAAGGGAACGTGTAAAAAAGTAGCGCACCTAATCCACTTTTGACCCAAATGCGATTGTCTTGTACGCTACCGATATCTATCATCTTAACGTCGGAATATGAGCAACTTATACAAGACCCGCTGTTGAAATCGTGGAGACGCAAGTGTTTCTGCCTCGACTTCCTTCCTCTTATTCTATATTTCTACTTGAATTCGGAACGGAGAGAGTTTTCAGGACTTAACCTGATAAAACCTGGAAGAATGATATAGATGGAATTATTGTCATAGTTGGAGAGGATTTGGGAGTTATTCATTACTAACGGTATTACTGTTTCCCATGTCAGGCGAATTTCAATAATGTGAATGCCTTCTTCCTAATCGTATATGACAGCGAATCAAATAAAGTATTTAGCTTTTCCACCTAGTTTAATATTAAGATTTTTACTCCAACGCTTATTTTCATATGTTGTTGTCAAATTATACGCCAACAGCACTGCCCTGTAAATATTAACATTGAAGAGTAAATTATACACGGGCTGAGTCTTTTAGTGTAAGAGTAACGTAACTAGAGAGATATTCAAATAGAAAGTGTTTAGACAAGAGGAGTTTTATGGGACCCATTTGAAATGCTATTTGTTTTTTAAGAAGGTTCATAGTTAACCAAATATTTTGAAACAATCGTTGTTGTATGATTTCGTTAAATGTTTGTTTCTCTGTTACTATTAAGTTTTTTAGTAAAATATGTAAAGGAAAATAGTTACATCGAGTTAAAGTCTTTATAAAGTGGCCTACGCAGCTACCTTATTGGAGTTACGGTATCAATCTCTTCTATTTAATGAGAATTATAGTTGACTGTGGTCTCAAAGAAGGTTAGTTTTGTAAGCTTTGCAATGATATAAACTTAATATTGAAAAAAAAACAGAATTACGATCATTTTTTCTGTTTTTAAGATGGTAATCATCCGTGAAAATAAACATTTATGAACATGTAAACATCACGTACTTTGACGTTTATGTAATTTAGGGTGGTTTGCAACAAGGTTTGGTTTGCCTTTAAGTTTTTACAACGCCTCTTAGATGTAGTCAGAGTAAACTAACGACGACTATTATTGCGGGCTTGCACAGAATTTTTGTTACACAAAAATATTTTTATTTGCACAATTTCAAGGTAAATCAAAACTAGCTGCAGACTGCGCTAAAATGCATAGACATCAAACCAAACGATATTCATGTATTGATAAATGTTTATTTCTATCTATTCCTATTAAATATCGAAAAAACTCATCGTGATACTGCTATACATACTTATTAGACCATATTGCACAGACCGATATTACCAAAGTTTATATCAGTCAATTTTCTGTAATAAACAAATCGCCAAAAACAATGAACAAAGAACAGCCCTACTAGCCTTTACTAGAATATTACTGCGGAGCCTGTGTTTTTACGTTAGCGGTTCATACTACCCGTACCTATAACGGCAGTTGTATGTTCAGGCAACAATATTGGCATATACAGATTGATACTGGCATGTGTTGTCAACTCTGTGTACTTCGGCAATGTTTGTGAAACGCACAGTCGTTGTATCGCAGTTTCATGTAGGGGAGTTTCACGTGTGATAAAGTCAATACTATCAGTAATAGTTCTCGCAATTTAATGTGCATATTATTAAGATAGAATTATTTTTCTTATTTGATAGTGGGCCAGTAACATAGGTGAACTACAAGGCACTATTACCAATGTATGAGAAACATATCATAATTTCAAGTAATTTCAAATGTTGAAAATCCCATGGCAGATACGAGCTGCCAGTCGATAATTCCCAAGCTCTCCTCCAACAAACCCTTCGAAGTCGTGAGTATCGCAGCAGGCCAGATTCTGGCACACAGACGGATCGATAACGAGCACAGGTTTGGGAGGAGGGGTGTGTGGTAGAGGTTGTCTGCAGCAAGGGCCACAAAGCAAACCGCCCTATATTCTCACGGATAGTGAAGCTGCCTTAAAGGCATTGGCATCGTATCACATATCTTCCAAGCTGGTATGGTATTGTGTGCAAGACCTTCAAAACCTAGCGAAACACAATACAGTCAAACTGCTGTGGGTGCCGGAGCATGGGGCGATTGCAGGCAATGACCAGGCAGACCAGCTGACTCATTGGAGCCAGCTCTCTGAATGGGTGATTGAACAACACCAGAAACCATGTATCAGAACAGAAACACAGCAAATAGATGATGAGGAAATAATCACGACATTTGGCAGCTGACATACTGTCGCTTAGCAGAACGCACATTAGGATAATGATATGTCTACTTACTGGACACGGCAATCCAAGGAAAAACCTACACAGAATGGAAGTCTATAGAGATAACCTCTGTGCAGATTATGCACTAAAGAGAAGGAAGCAGCTTCTTACATCGTTTTTGAATGCTATGCATTAAGCTACACGAGAAACGCAATAGGTGCAATAGACACACTGCGGGGCATACCCGAAAGGACTCCACGCACACACTACTAAACCTTGTCAATGAGGTAGAACTGCTCGGATAATCAGGAAGCAACCGAATGCAGAGTAATGCAGGAGGTCTCAAGCCTGCAGTGTTAAGGGATATAAAAGACCTTTCTCTGCATTAGGGACTCCGTCAAAACAAATAAAATGAATGTCAAATGTGGAAAAGGTTTTTACGATAAACTAGGTTACTGATAATTTGAGTTCGGTGATCGGTTTGAACATTTGCTAGCGTTACAATAATGTCGGAAAAATATTAACATTTCCTTACTTCCATCAAAAATAAGGATAGTAGTTTCATTACGTACAAATAATCTGTTTTTCGTTAATTTTTCAAAGAAAATCTATTTCATTTTCCTTTTAAGGAACACATCCATTAAAAAGAACAAAAATCTTGGTGATCGACAAGAAGAATCGGTTTCTCGAGTTTCGCGGATTTATTACAGCAACAGCACATACTTAATACAATAATAAGAAAGTACTGATATATGTAATTACCGAATCCAGTATGCAAAAGAAAAACTGAAAATTGATGACTGTTGATAAACTAAGTAAAATACTCCGATAAAATAATACCGATGAAATGAAACATCTGATTTGCTTTTTTTGCATTCTCAACCTGAGTATATATGCATATATCTTTCGTTTGGAGTCCCTGTTTATAACGAAAGGTATATTACATGCTCTAATAAAAAGTGTATTAAAAACATAGCCAGGACGTGAAATGTAACAAACCAGAAAAAATATTAACCTCAATACGAATATGACAGGACCAAGTAATAAAAAAGGCGTTAAGGACCCTGCTATCAGAGGAGGCCCTATAATGAATGGTGTTGTATACTGTATGTTTGCTTTATAACTTTCTTTTACCTTTACCAACATCTCATAGCGAATGGAAGACGTATAACTTCCTATACAACAAGAAGAACACCACTAAATCTTATACCGCATAATTTATTTTTCTCAGCGCACTTTGCAGATAATGTGTAGTAAACCTGTGGTGAATTACCGCAGAATTGCCCATTGAGACAAGCCTGCATAAACTAATATTTGTAATTAAACTAACTAATTAAAAATTAAACTAATTATATTTACGCTAGATAGAAACAACCAGAAACTAAGACGCTTATAGGACTATTTTGCAAAACTGCTAAGGATATAATCCTATCAGAAACTTAAATTGAATTTACACAAAAAGGTATGCCACAAAATTTGATTACAAAATAGTTGTTTATAATTATGCAGCATTGTAACATAAATTCCATAAACTTTTGAATTGTTTTATTTTTTACCTAAGTGCTAATGCACCTACTTCAGAAAATTATAATTCTTTTTTGGACTAAAACTGCAAGAATTTAACATTTATAATAAAACGTAAAATGTTAGAAATTTTGAAATGTAGTTAGGATATTCCTAAACCAATGGAAATGTATCAAACAATAGATTACCGTAAACGATCTTGAGATAAAATCTTTGACCAAAGAACCTGCATACAACAGAACTCTACATCGAAACTTCAAGAATAAAAGCAAACGATGCATAGCGTTCGATTTACTATAACGATGCGTATGTATCTTTATGTAAAACAAAGACTCCAAAGCAGTATGCTTACTTATATACATACATACACCGATATTACTTTACTATAAGCAAACCGGATATGCAATATTTCGTTAAAATACGGAGCGCGCCAAGCTAAAGACGTTCCTTTACCCATCCCTATCGCACAAACCTTCTAAAATGACGCTTACGTATGAATTTAAAAATTTTATAGTGGCTTTCTATCGTAACCAAAGAAAATAAAACATATCGTGCATGTGGGGAGTCGCGTTCCATACACCGAATACGATAAAAAGCCAAAAATAAAGTATAATGGTTAAAAATGAAATAAAAAGGGAAATGTGAGCTGTAGATTGTCCCGGTTACGTTTGACGTATAACTCATAGAGGCGCAGATATATTGAGGGAACGTCAAACTTCGTATTTTTCAGCGATATTAATCCAAAGGGGTTATATAAAATATTGTAGAATGTTATTATAATCAGCTAGGATATTTATGTGTTATTATCATTTTTTACGGATGAATTTTGTAATTTTGAAGATGTCTTTAACTGTTGTAGAAGAAACATAAGCCTCATTAGTAACATATTTTACGGTAGCCTTTGGATTGTTAACCACCGAAGAAATTATATGTTTATCTACACTTATTGTTTTTCGTCCGGCTTATTGCACATTGCCAGCTGTGGTGAATTTATGTACAATTTTCCTCAAATATTTGCGACAAATTGAATATTCACAAAATAATACATTAAAATCTCTTTCGGCTTCATGGAAATTTTCACCAGGTACCTAGCGAAAATCGTTATCCCCGCAACTTTTCCTTCTAAAGGACTAGAGCGAGTTGTATGCAACTTAATGCAATAGTCGCTAAATCAGTAGATACCGTCAGAAATAGATCAGTATAAATATTTTATTTCGCGGTTTAACACAGTGTCCCAATGTATTCCAACAGAACTGAAATTTACGATATACGATATCATAATTATGAAGTTTCAACAATAATCGACGAAACTGCATAAATTAGTGAAATAAACCGAGTTTACGCGATTATAAAAAATGTATTCAGAATTTTCAGTGCTCACTATAAAACGATGTTATGTGATTGCTGCATAATTGAAGCTAAATCATCGCAAGTAAAGCAGATTTAGACTAATACTAATTAATAAGCATATTAAAACGTCCTAATACGTGAAACATCCAAGGGGCAAAGCAAAGCCAACATAAAATCAGACAATTAAATCGAAATCCTCTTTTAGAAACACACCAATACTGACTCTCTGTGTCGGTCGTCTGTACGGGAAGTGGATCCACTATCGTAATTGTCTTTTTTATCTTGGCTAATCGCAAGCTTTCGCTTACCGCTTTTGTACACCTTTGTTCCGTGCGACCACCGTTGCCAGTACAATGCGGGTAATTTTAAAACGTTCGAATCGCGCTAGAGAAACACAAATACAGTGTAACAAAGTCCGAAAGGTTAAAGAGCACACGCATAAGCGCACACCAATCGGATGACACCACCCTTATCAACCATTCCATTCGGCACTGATATTTTTGCATTTTGATGGTAAAGGACAGATTTTTTTTTTCGTCGTAGAAAGGTTAGAGTTCGATTTGATTCAAATAAAAGCTTTATACAAGTTAAAAAAAGTTAGGAGAAATAGAGGTGACGTTACATCAATTTGACGACTACGCTTAAGTTTCACTTTCCCTAAGCGTACATTCTGCTATTTATATTTTATGTAGTTTATACATGCATATAAAGGGTGTTACAAAATTTATGTCATCCTTTTCAGGAGGGATGGTATAGCCCAAAACATGCAGAAAAGTCCGCAAATGGACGGCTTCGGTGCTACGTAATATTTAGCGTTTAGACCACTTTTCTATTATGTACAAACAAACAATATAATTATTCTGAAGAAACGCTCCAAATTATGATTAAGATAAGCAAGCTTTATATTCGAGTACTGACTTCACTGTGATCGTTCACACGTTACTCAAACTACCCGTATTTGTTTTATTTGCCTTCAAACGATATAATTTATAAACAAACAGTAAAGGCAAAAAGGGCACCCACGACGCGACGCCTCTGGCGCAAGGATCTTGGAACTCTTTCGAAAATCCCCACGTTACCTAGGATTCGATAGCATCCATGATCTACTAGTTGCTGCTCCTTGAAGTCGTTTATAGGGGTAACGTACCTCAAAGTTTTCAAATATTCCCGAAGAAAGGGGGCTTAAATCGAGCGATCTTGCAGGTTATGATTCAGCCAACCATCTTCGTCCAAAATATCGGTGCAAATGCTGTATAACGGCAATCGAAAATGCTCCGGAGCACCATCGCGCTGGAACCACATTTGTCGCCTTTAGTACAAAGGAATATAACCTAAAAGATCATCCAGTATGTTCTGCAGAAAGTTTAGGTAAGCACCGCTTGTAAATCGTTTTGGTAAAACAACCGGACCTAATAACTTGTCGCCCCAGATACTCATCCAAATGTTCAATAAAAATGTACCTGATGTCGAGATAGAGATTTTCGCCGACATATGCGTATTGTGGAAATCGAAAAGTTAAGGTAAAAAAAAATATTCGTAACAAAATCGGCATCCTCAGCATCATTGCATGGAAACCAGTGAAAAAAGCAAGGGTTCTTCTTGCTGATCACGTAGCTTTAAGGCCTGCACCTGTTGTGCGTGATACCAGTAAAGTTGCTGCTCGTGGAGAATTCTCCAAAATAGATGTAGGCTAATCTTTACCTCGGCAAACCGATGGACACCGATTCGTGGGACTGTTTCCCAAAATGAACCGGTATCACGTAGTATTTGGTGCTTACAAAAACACGAACTATAGGAATCTGGTGGTTAGGATGAGGGTCAATATAAAGAGGTAGCGCTTCCATACGTGAAATGCATGTCGGCTGATTCAGTGTCAGGGTAAACAGGCATAGCGAGAATTCGTAAAATTGTGGAATGACCACTGAATGTCAACTACATACTGTGTATATGACAAAACATCTCTCGACTACGATAATAAAATGGAAGTTCTTGCAAATGAAAAAGAGATTGCCACGTCCCCAATCTACAACTGCCAGCAGTATGACCAGATTGCTTGCAATTCCAACAGTAAATTTCACTAAAACGGACTGAAGGTCCTGAAGAAGTACTCAGAGTAAGCATCAGAGTAAGCATATGCTAAGTCTGGTTCCATAAGAAAACGTTTATTTCTATAGGCTATAGAGCCTCCTTGCGAGACCCCAAGCGCCTCTCCGACTCCTGTGAAGCAGTGCGCCTGTATTTACGTGCGCGCGATTTCAGTTCGTCTGATAGATTAATCAAAGTTACTAAAATTTGTGAAATATTCACGCCTTCTTCCTCCGGTTTAACTACAGCACACAGAGATAGATATCAGCCAGATCGTTATTATTGATCTGCGCAACCAGGATAACCCAACTAGACAGCGACAGATGTCCGTAAATGGAATAAAATCAAAACAAAATAAAGAAATTTAAACATGACAAGATAACAGACTGTATACAAGCTAACGTAATACGTATCGTATCTATCTAGTAAATATATGTACCTATATTATTAATATAGGCATTCAACATGATACACACGTATAACTGCGTGATCTGTAACAAGATGCAAATGATTATGTTTTTTTTTTACCAACATTCATATTGCAGCAATCGCAATGGAGAAATGTTGTTATCATTGTCTTACAATTTAAACTTTAATGGCCTCGTTTGGTGAATGAAGCTGGGCTCAGCATGGATTATACCCTTAGAACTACAAACAAAATATGTAGATGTCGCTTTTAGGAACCGATGGGATTCCTTCGAAAAGAATATAACTCAAACCATAAAAAAATATGTAAATTCCCCTTTATTTGAATCTTTGACGAATCTAATACGACATTTATCCCGTAAAAGAATCCAAAAACCGGACTGTATCACCCATTCAGTCCATATCACGATCGTTCTGGGACTGTTTTGCATTCCTAAATTATTAATAATGGGACGGACGTAACCGCAGCGAGATATGTCGCGTATACGAATAAACTTTATTACGTAAACTGTCACGGGCAGTTATTTATGATGTCCAACGTCGTAAATAATATTGTTACCGGGACAGTACACAAACGTCCAGTCTGTGCAGACGTGAGTAAAATTGGTTCATTACTTAGTTTAAATCCCCATGTAGAACAACGCTTGAGGTGGTAACGGTTCGTGATATGGAAGATAATTGCAAGATATAAATGCGGTTGGTTTGTCAATATCTGGAGAGCTAGGTAATCCAAAGCCAGACGTTTTAGTAGAATTATTGTGGGAAAATATATATCACAGTTCGAAATATAAAGAAAAACAAGAGCGCTCTAGTGCAACTGGAATTTGTAAAACTAATTATTATATTTAAAACTAGCATTTAAAGCTTGCTTTTATTATTTTTTCCACTAAATTCCATCTTCCAATTAATGTAGTAAATAATAAATAATCAACACCAGGACTTCTTTGGCAACTATTACCGCAGGGTTTTTTCTACAATGTTAATAAAATATTAAATTGTCCGTCTTGGATAAGTCTTCTTCGTTAGGCTTCTTTTTTCTTGGGCAAAACAATCGATCTCACGGTGGTTTTAGTAAATTGTATTTAACCCCTCCTATAGGTAGTTCAGTGGAAGAAATTACTTTGTTATTTTATTCTACCATAATTCAAATTCCTACACATTTTCTGAATGCATTATCACTGCTTGTTACTTATTTTCCTGAATGGAAATCAATTAAAAAGACATTTTTTTGTATACATTAATGGTGTATCTTCAATATAGGAAGATCGTAAATCGGCTTGTGGGATTTTTCTTAATTTTAGTAGGATTTTGACAGACTATTTTCGAAATTAATTTGTCCGATGGAATTCTAGGTGTTGCTTCTAGTTGTAGTAGCTGTTCAGTTTCATAATTGTTGCCGGTTTCAATATACCGGGATTTTGTAATAATGTTAATTCTACTCAGGTTATAGCTTTTAATATTTTTTGTGATCTCTTTAGTTTGACACAATACAATATTATACTCAATACCAATGGAAATATTTTAGATCTTGTGGTTGCCGATATTTGTCTGGGATTTTCTAATGTTCAATAGTGCTCCGTAATTCTGTTAAACATTTCAAAATTCGTAAATTTTGATTCATCTAATCAGATGATTTTGTTTAAAAAATCTTCCTACTAACCAGTTGCAGTACCCCAGTCGTCTTAAATTATCACCAGGTACTAAACTGTGGATAACATGAACCTTTTGTGATTTAAACCTGCCTGACGCCACTTCGCGTGGAGATGTTGATGGATTATTATTTATCTAGAAAATACAATATTTACACAGAACACACACAAAGAACGCATTTATTTTACCATTTGTAAAATATTCCGTGGATTTTTATTCAAATTCTTAACATAAATAATACGCGGCTTGTTAGACGATCCATTCTTGACCAAGTGTCAAACAAGATCTAGAGAAATGGTACGACGTATTGTCGTTCTGGAAACAATTGTAAATATCTTGTACTCTCCATTGTTGTATTTCGGCTCGATGAATAAAGAATACTTAACATATCTCGTTTCTTTTTGTACGACATTTTTCTATTACTAATGAACGATAATTGACAGTATTAAATTTCATGGCTACCTTATTTAATATTAAAATGTATTCTCGGTCAATGAAATCATAATATCAAAACTTCTTTCAACATTTTATACATGGTTGAAATCAGAAAAAAACTCTTTTTGACGGTGTTATATCCAATATGGCGCCTGTAAGAAATAAGAAAGTTGATGATGGTCATTACAAGTTTTTTAATCTTTCCTCAAAAGATTAAAAATGACTTGCAGATATTTGTATTTGTTACATTAGATTGACATTTTCATAAGCTTACTTCCAATGTTTTGTAATATAAAAGCACTTACAAATGATCTAAACATAAAACTAGGAAAGCGTAAGCAAAGGAAGATCAAATAATTTCTCAAGCAGCCATTAAGGAAACTTGCTGGCATACATGATATTTAACAGAGGAAACAGCAGCTGTAGCCGTTTAAGAATTTTGTTGATTATTATTATCATTTGTTCAACGTTGTCTCCATATCGGCAGTAAAGAGAATTAACTATTGTGTTGTTTTCTTTTGTACAGATTGTTCTTATAACAAATGTAAACTTTTGCGGGAGTGAGACCAACAGAAATTCGTATGTTGGAAAATTAGGCACCCTGGTACCTACATGTATTTTAATATTGTTTGGCATATCAGTAGCGGTACCTTTAAGTTGACTTTCCATTATTCCATTATTGTATGGAGCAAGTCCCGCATTAAGTTTGAAGTTGATTTGTTTTATTTAGAAACATATAGGTATTCAATTTTGTATTCTGCGTTAATAACGTTTATTTTTATTTTTATATGAGAAATATTTGTAATGTACACATAAAATTCTTTACGATCAAAATCGCACTATCGCTAAACATACACTGGACTAATAGGCCGTCATAATCGCTTTGAAATTCCCCTAGATGGAAGTGTATGCAGCGTTAAATTGAAGACTACCGTAACGCACGAAGCACTGGCGTTCAGATAAACCGGACAAAGGCCATTGTTCGGGGAATTAATCTGAAACCTTTGTCCGTTTATCATTTGGTGTATAATATTCTAAATATAGCGGCTTCCAGATTTCAACGGTCAGTTAGTTTATAATAGCCCACCACTCTGGCGTCACTCCGCATGAAGCAAAGATCTATTGTCCTTGTCAGCGATGGCGGATGAGTTCCTAAAGACTCGGCTTATTAAACGTGAAACAAACGCGCACCAAACTGCTACGATAGCTGGAAGGCAGCTTCCCAAAGGAAATCACGCAAGGCTTGATTTGGGTTTGGGATCTATCTGCGTATATGATAAAATAGAATTGCAGAATTAGGCGGGATTGATCACAAAGATATAATTGTAAATAATCCCTACCGCGAGAATTGTCAGAGGTCGCACGTTATTTCAAGAATTGTTCATGGTTATCAGGTTGATACATGAAATGCTTAGGAAACCGTGCAAGTATTCAAATTTTAATTACGATAAATTTTTAATTTTATTCCCCCTACTCAAAACAGAAGAGGAAAATAGAGCCTGAAAACGAAAAGTGTTACAATCTCATAAGAAAACTAGGCAGCACGTAGAAAACGAAATTTTATTTTATATATATTTTACGAAATGTTAGAACGTGATGATAGATGATAGAATAACGAGGATTTTGGAGACGGCCTCTTCAAACCGATCAAGAAAACTTAGATTTTAGGACATCACAGTAACTCATCGAATCCGGCGTATTCTGATTTTCTCGTTTAAAAATTGACATTATTTTCAGAGAAGGAACGTTAAAATTTGCATTCCCATAGGTAATTAATATTCGATCACAGAAACTGACCCACTTTGTGGGTTGTGTGCTTGCAAAAAAGAATCTGAAATGTGCATTAACTTTGGTGATTAGAGATGATTGATAACATATCATCAGCTTGAACGTGTCCATGTATGTAGGAATGTATATGTAAGCAATACTCTCAGCAACTGCCGCGGTGAGTACCTATCAGTGATTGATGCTGTGTAATTTTATTAGACCGGCTATCGGAAGCTGTGAGATACCGTTATTAGGTAACGATAGGTACTCGTGACTGAGAGAAAAGTGCTTCTGAATGAGGATAAATGGAGAATTGACAGCTTTAATGTGATTGAAATGGCGCTTTCTAACTTATCGACCTTCTCTCGGAAATTACAAAATTGATTTGTGGGCACCTTCTAAATTACATTTTAATTTTAGGAAAATGTATATCGTTAAACAGTGTGGTTATAAGGCAAACGAAAATAAACGATATCCAAGGAAGGTATTTAATTATTTATTATTTCTTTTTACTTCGTGGATAAAGCAATAATGAAAATTACGAAAATGAAAACCGTTCGTTTTAAATACACTGAAGCATATACAGTACTAGAGACCCATCTATAGTTATCCAAAATTGTTGGTAATATTCAGGAATAAAAGGGATAAGAGGGCGCCTTACGCCTAGCTGCTGGATACGTAGAGACGACAGATACTTTAATTATGTACTGGCCATCGAGTGTAAAGTAATGGAGATTTTTGTAATTCAATTTGTTGTTTGCAGTTAACTTAGGAATACTTCTTACACATACACATTACACTACACTGTCGAGCGTTCGCAAAACTTTTGTCAACAGATTGAAGTATTGCGTTAGGTAATCGTAGGTGATCGTTTTAAACATCTATAATAATATTTTTGACATTGTTATTAAGTTATTTTTTAAGAAACTCTCTTATTTGATATTCTTTGATTTCTTGAGAAGAGTTATCTAATTTTTAGAAGCATTTTTAATTTGGATTGTGCTATAAGTGTAATTGTTTTCTTTTGTTTGTATACAACTATATTATTTTTGATTTTATAAAGTGACAATTATTATTATTGTGTTATCATAGTATTTGGCTTTTTTTCTACATTAGTGAAAATTTGGTACCAGTGCTTGCCAATAAGCTTCGCAATGCATTTATTACTTACGTACACGTAACAGGGGCTTACTATAGTGCAATCGCTCTTACTGTATAAAAACAAATTCCATATCTAAATTCACACAGACATTAGCTAGTACTCTGTTCCAACATTATATCATAATGAGTTGGCACCTTTCCATTGTTGATGAATATTCATTACTTGATTAAATTTCTTACATAAACTTTCTAATAGTAAGAGAGGGAGGTAACCCACTTTTGTATTTTCACACGCAATTCAGTGGATGTTATATAATAATAAGAGTAAAGAAATTATCCTTGTCGAAAATCGCCTTTGTAAGTTTACCATTAAATATGCAATTAAAAATTACGAAGAAGCCTTGGCACTTTATTCTGAAAATGTATAAATTGTGAGCTAGAATGAAAGAATTTTTTTTTAATAATCTTATATAGCATCAACATAAGTATCTGCAGAATTGGTATAAAGTCAAGGGACGATGGATTATATGGCTGTTATTTGCAAAGGTTTTTTATAACTCCATTTTTTCAATAATCTTAGGAGCAATAAGATATAACATTACAATAACGTGTGTGTGTCGAGTTGCATCATTGAATCAATGGATCAGCCTACTCAATTCTTAACTCTAAAATATGTCCTATTATATTATTAACCAACAATCCTATTAAATTAATAATTAACAATGATTATTACAAAGGATATCAAAAGTACGAGTAGGGAAAATAAAGAAAATGTTGAAGATATTTTCGATTCATTTCTACTTTTTCAAATAAAATATCCATAAATGTTTGCATTTTTGGAGTAAGAATGAAAATCTGCGTTAATAACATAAATAAAATTCTCGTATTATGAATCAGTTGTGTTTTCCATATCTTGATTGTGTATTAAGGATACCTTTCTTATTTTTTTAATGATCCTAAACTTTAAAAAAAGCTGCAATACATACAAAACGTTTAGACAGTTATTATGAATCTAAAAAATAAATTAATGAAATTAACAATTTAATAGTGTTTTATGTTATATATCTACTTTCTACTCTAATTTGTCTGCTCCACCAGACATCTTGCTAAATTAGTACTTGTAATTTGAATTAATCTTGATAGTCATTTTCTAGCAAGTAGCTCCACGTTCCTCAAAATGAGCATGAACATCGTAGATATGGTAGATGATAAGTATTAGATTGTCTTTAACTTTAACTTTAACTATGGCACAAAATTCCTACAGAAATACTGGTCAAAATATTGCCTAAAATAGTGATATGGTAGCACTGCATTATATTCACAATTATTTTAGATTTAACTAATAAATTATTTCTTTGTTGCAGGTAAGATGACTCCAAAAGTTGCTCGGCATAACAGGTAATTTTTCACGTACACATTTAAGTCGCATATCTTTTTTTTAATGTTCAAATTAAAGTATGATAATACTAATGTAATACTTTTGGACATTGTAAGAAAATTACAATGTCGTAGAAATTCCCGTTAGTAAAAGCGCACACGGTAGGTGCATTCTAGGAAATATTAATCCATCGTGTATTTTATAGCCGACTTTATTGCGGTTATACGTGCGCATTACTATAGAACTATAAGGGCGAGCCGACTATAATTCTTTTACCTTTGAAATACTTTAACCCCGGTTTCACTCGATTGATAGAAATTAGAAACCTGAAATAAATTTAGCAAGTGAATGAAATCCCTTTTCGCCTTTAAACCGCACAAATACTTTCTGCATACGTATATGTGCTCTTCTATGTTGTTAATTATTCGTATTATTACGTACTACCCACACGCTTTGCATAAAATATTCACCCTGCATGTCCAATACTGGTCGGACATGAAGACCGTGGAATATTATAGCTTCGAGTCTATCCTGGACATACATATCGGCATTAATCCGTTATTATAAATTCTCTCACGTTCTTCTGTGGCAGGGGTTTATAACCTCGACGATAAGTCCCCATAACACTCTCTAGGTATTAAGTCAATATTACCCACGTACAAGAGATATGAATGCGGACATGATATCTTCATTCATTTGCCCAAATTTATGTAATGCTTACCTACTTCTTTTTGCTTTCCACCTTAAATTATTATCGCATTATATTTATAATGAGATACTGTACACGGTACACAGTGCACCGTACTTTATACAGTATTGTGCAAAAATTATCGGCCGCATCTATAAGCAGAGTACCATTTGAAATTCTTTGTTTGTTTTGGATCGCCCAGAGTATTTATGTAAATATTAAGGTGTAGGGGACCAGGTGTTTAAATTTTATGCCATAAAATCACTAAATCAACTTACTGTTCTTAGTGGTCTGATACTGCCTATCGGTTAGACTGGCCGCGCCCGATGCGTCCAAACATTTATATTTAAATCAATATATATTTATAAACATTATGAAACATTCGCCAAAAAGGATAAAATAAATGTATATTTGAAAAAATAAAAAAGCTTTATATAACAATATTGGTTCACGCCACACTATGGATAAAACAAATATTTTTTTAGTAACTTTCTATAAAATTTATTTTTTCTACGCGTGGGTTAAACCCTAGTGCGTGGTGAACTACTAGCGTTAAGGAAAAACAACTTAGGCCTTATATAGAATTACCAAAAAAAATGCTTGTTTTATCCCGAGTGTAGGGTAAACCAGTAGAGCTTAGAAAAAGAAACTTGTTTTATATATATGTTCGGGTGTGCCACGGGGCTCGATACTGGGACCGCTACTATTTGCACTATATACAGGCGATCTATTCCGGGTTGCCAGGCATTCATTTCTTCAGGGCTATGCGGATGACACCCAGTTGCTGTATACATTCAGTCCTGCTGATGTTGATATTGCAGGGAGGCACATAAATGGCGATTTGAGTCTTATTAGGGAATTTGCGGTTTGCCACAATTTGCATTTAAATTCAGCTAAATCTTCTAGCATTTTGTTTTGCTCTAAAAGAAATAGGTT
>JARFOC010001185.1:525282-566847 GCA_031763485.1 Osmoderma eremita | reverse complement strand
GTATATTTTTTAAATTTTATTCGAGTTTTGTCGTTACGTTTGTCTTATTTAATGATGAATAATTTATAGTGAAATGTAAAAAAAAATGTCATTGTCAAATTAATCGTTAATTTCTTAAAAAATATATATTGATTTAAAGAGTTTATGAAAAGCTCTTCCAAAGTAGGGTATATCGTTAATAAGTATTGGTTCAGCGGTACAGTAGTCCGCTTACTTACGGCAGGGTCGCGGGTTCGCGCACCCGTGTCGGTTTTTTTTTTCTTTATTTTTTTAAAATGTAAAACAAATTATAAACATTTATTTGAGGAAAGTTAGCGTAGTATAATAGTAGTATTCATGACGGTATTACCTTGAGTATTGCTACAAGTAATTTTACAGAATCTTGTTTTTGTAATACCATTTGTTAGCAAGGATAATCACAAAACTTAGTTCCCGATTTAACTCACATTTATGCATTTACATTTTAATTGTTAATGCTCCTTTTTAACGTCTCCTCTTATTTTATGATTCTTTGAACAAGTTGTTCCCAATATTTACTAACTGTCATTATTTTTCACGAAAGAAAATTCAAGAAGTGTCACAAGTTTTGCAATTTTACGTATTATGTTCATTTTTCATTCTAACATAGAAGCCTGAGAGTTAGCACCACATTCGCACTCCACCTTATTATGTTATATCAAAGTATCAAATCCAAACTCCTTTGAATAAGGAATTTTCTCAGAAAACTGTTCGATTCTAATCCTCAAATTACGTGCCCTCTATTATAGAAGTCAGAGAATGACAAAGGCTGCCCGAAATGTAATCTATACACGCAAAAGTCACTGCTCTGAAATCTCCTAAATCACTTTTAACTATTAAACTATTAATAGTTAAAAGTGATTATTTTAATAGTTAAAAGAACTGTTGTGGACAGTATCAGAATTTTCTACACCTATGCTACATATAGCAAGGTAAGAAGCTCTTTATTGCTCTGCAGCATATCCTAAAATAAAAGATAAAAGATTTTTCAATCGATTGATATTATTATTAATTATATTAAATTAAGGACTATGTACAACAGACGGAAGAAGTACATTGAGTACAAATGTACTTTCAAGTAGATTCAGATGTACTTTATTACGAGGTTTATTATTATTGTTTATTTGTATCCTAATGCAGAGACTTAACACTGCGTCCTTGAGGCATATTGTGTGTGAATGAAGTGTATGGCTTGTTACTGCCTCTTCTCGCCGTAGCAGGGCAGCAGTGTTGACTTATCCTCAACACTGAAAGGTACCGGGAGAGGTACCGATCCCCCTTGCTGCAACCGATCTTTATGAAAATCGGTTTTGCCATGACTTTGCCTGGTTGTATTTTTCCGATATTCTTTGTGTTGTTTTTGTATCTCAGTACTGTGTTTTTAGGCACTCCCAGGGCTGGTTCTGGGCCCACGTATATAGACGATGATCCTATCTTCGCTAGCTCATCGGCTTTTTCATTGCCTACGATTCTCGCGAGCACATTCAATTTCCGCATGCATTCCCAAGCCAGTCTTGATGTCACTTTAGGGTTCTATAGTACCCTAAGTGTCGCCTAGCTACCTGTTGCAATACAGATCCGCTTGTTACTATAAGCCCTCTTATTGTTTTCTATTGCAATGCAATACAGCGTACACCTCTGCTTGTACCGTAGTGGTGTATTTTCCTAGTGGGATGGTGATTTTCGTATCCCAGATCCATGCTCGGTCTTTGACCCGTCTGTAAACATGGCCAGCTTCCCGAACTTACAGGGATGCTGCTTTTCCCAGCTTCCCCGATCCGTGATTTCCACCTCGAAATTCCTGTTAAATATATGTATGGGAATCATGTGGTCTGTTCCACGTATACTGGTTACCCCATTGGTTGCCACATCCTGCTGCTATTTCCGCTTTTGTGGGATACACCTTTATTTCTTTTTTTAAGTACCCATAACTAGTAATGGTTGTTCTAAAATATTTTATTTTTGTTATAACACTTTTAATTACAAATAAAATAAATTAAAAAACTAACGTTACTAGATTAGTTCCTTCAATAATGAAATATAGTTACAAACACACACTACACTACACATTCATTATTTTAATGGTTCTGAACGTTTATCCAACGATATATAATTCTAACATAGACATAAATATGTCGTCATCATGCCATGCCGCTGTGCTATAATAAAAATATATATCTTTTTCCTTGTCGAGACTTTCCGGTAATAGTTATAAATTGAACTCGCCGGGCACAATTGCTGTCTTATTCTTTCAACTTAAATCATTCGAAAATGCAATTACTGCGAGCTTCCTCCGCACCGGAAGCGCCCGGAGAAGAGGGGCCGACGCGGCGCCAACGACCGGAAACTACGTGCAGCAGTTTACTACCAGCGACTGGCCGTCCCTCACCCGTTCATCCTGATAAATTCGGGCGCTGAAAAATCTCTCGTCTTCATTTGTTTTATTAAGTACTTTGTTAAACATCAGTCAAGCGGGAAAGATGATGCCCACAGGACTGCCGCTAACAGAGCGTGGTTTAGGAGAGGAGCGATTGAGAGAAGGCCTTTGTTATTTCTGGTATTTGTTATTCGTAGAGCTTGAAAAGCTGCAATCTAGGCATTCGGACGCGGTTAGTTTTTCTTGTTTTCTCTCGTCGTCTCTTCTTTAGATTTCTCTATTTTTACAGCATTTAAGCGAACGCATTCTTTTTGTATTTTTTTAGGATAATCCTTGCACTAAATTTAGTTTTATTTACGTCTTATGCCTACGTTGCTATTCAGCATAACTTGCAAAATTAAATTATAAAACTAATTTCTTTAATGCAGCCATAAAGATTTCTCAATTTACGGATATATTTTTATGCACTTCTGTTACTTTAAGAGGTTAATTATTTCATATGACAATAACGATAACACTCCGAAGTTTAGCTCTTGTAAATGTATACTTTACACAAACATCTCTGGTTTATATATAAATAAAAAATTAGGAAATATATCAAAACAGACAAAAAGAAATTTCCAAAATAAAAATGACTAACAAATGAAACTACTGCAATCATTACATCCAATAAGGTCGGAGTATTCTTCCCGATTGTAGGGCCGTGGTGGATTGGAGTTTCTTCCCGAGAATTGGATTTGCAAGAATACTAAACCATTACGGATCTACAGCTCGGAAGAATACGCGAACTCCCACTCTTGACGAAGACCGTAAATATCTTCAGATAACATTATACCTGATATTAAAATGTCCAACTCTAAATTGAAATACACCAGAGGTAACTTACTCGAACTCTAAGAAAATGTCAAAAATAAACAAAGAACAAAAACTCTTTTATTTCAAATAAAAATACCCCTTGCCACCTTGTTGAGTAAAGAACTATGAATACGTACTTCGGCAACTAAGTTGCCATCCTCAGCAGAAAACCACAAAGGAAAATAATGTCAGACGTGGCACTCCGAGAGCATTGCACCTCACAGAACACCACTAATAACATGAGGTGCATTGCTCTCGGAGTGCACTGGTGGCATGCATACCAATATAAAACTTAGTCGGTTCTCTAGCCAATTCTCAATTACCAAATCTGCCAACTATGAATAAAAAAATAGCTATGTTAATAATAACTTATATAATAATATAAGATAATCCTCTTTTGTTTTTGAAAAATGATTTTCACAATTCCCAAATATTAATCTAGAACTCTAAAGTTGTAATCTATTGTAATAAAATGTAATGATAGTTTTTTGACATCATATCGGTGCGTGCAATATATCGTTATTTCTATGAATTGACATTTATTTTATGATAACTCAAAATGAATTGTAATTGAGAAAAAATATATATATTTTTAATGGGTATTTAATGTAACAATAAATTATAACACTTCGACCTTTAATAGATGCTATTTGCAATATCAACATGACTATATTTGAAAACAAAGGCCCCGCGGTCAGAGTCAGTGTAAGATACTCCTTCCAGTGCAAGATAATCCTCTACCTCTAATATTACACGATACAAACCGGAAAGAAGTTCATCTTACAATGACTAAATTTGTTCTCATTGCGAGAATGTCTAAAATGTTTGTAGAAGTATATTTACGAAGTTTCAGGCTATAAATATTTAAATAAGATGAAAAATCCCAGTATTGACCTTACAAATAGCAATCTATTAATCCAAACTTAGTATCCACCCTTATTCATCTGAACTTACATAGCTTGAATAGCAATGAAGCTTTCATTTCATTTACATGGTGCTCACCACTTTATGCCGTCTCTTGAATTCCTCGTCATTCGCTTTTATTTAGTACGTGCGTCAACAAATACATTTAATTGGTGATATGTGCAATGATTTCTTTCAAAACTCTAGATATGTATTTCCGTAACTAAGTTGCCATCCTCAGTAAAATCTACACAGGAAAATAATGTACGTAGACGTAGATATGCACTGCACCAAATCATCACATGAATAACACCGAATTATACAAATAAAACTGCATTCATCTCGACTTGAAGAATCGGCCTCTCGTACTTAAAATCTCAATGCGTATTACCAAGAAATGACGGAACTGAAATAGCTACTCGCAATTTAATCTCCTTTAACTTCCATGAAACGGAGTGTGTATTTCTACAAAACCGAATAGAAATACCGAAGTCTCTCTGACATGGAGAAGGTTTAATAGAGTGCACGAGCAATCGATTTTAAAGCCTGCTGTAGCAGTGGGAATTGCATTTTGCCCGCCGCTCGAGTTGGCTGGCGATCGTTCGCCTATTAGCTGCGTCAGAGTAGATTGGGGATTAGAGATGTTAGACGTCTAGTGCATAGTTAGGTAGATGTTAGTCATAATCGTATCGTAAGTTTTACATGCTGAAGTTTCAGACGTTTAATAGAATTCAAGTGGGAGTCGCGCTACGTTTCATGAGGGAATTATGTGGGGTATTATTTTTCTATCTGTAGAAATTGCAAACTCTAAAAGATCTAACAAAATAGAATTCTGAAAATTACGTGTGCCAATACTCTCTGGCAAGAAGGTAATATAACCATAATATGATATGCATATACATATAAACATTAATGAAAAATGTTAATATATACGCACATAATGCTTTTGGATCACACAACACAGCTGGTTATGCACAGCATTAGTAGCGACAGACATTCCCACGTACAGACAGCTGTTCCGGACTTTCTAGTCCTCTTCTTTATACGGCGGGGAATGCCTGCCACGTTTTCAGCACGGCGTATACGTACACCTTACAATAGATGTTGACAATGAAAAATCATAAGCGACATCTAGCGCGGTGCATTCATAACGATGATTTCACCAGCGACACAGTCGTAAATCGTGCATTCTGTGTTATAGCGTGTGATCCTTCTTTAATGTTGTAAAATAGCTAGTAATAACAAAATAAAATCCTGAAAATTACTTGTGCCAATACTCTCTGGCTCGAAGGTAATATAACCTATATGCTTATACATATAAACATTAATGAAAAATGTAAAAATATACGCACATAATGCTTTTGGATCACACAATACAGCTGGTTATGCACAGCATTAGTACCGACAGACATTCCCACGTATCGACAACTGTTTCGGCATCCCCCGTCGTACACTGGTGAGGACTAGGAAGTCCGAAACAGCTGTATGTACGTGGGAATGTCTGTCGCTACTAATGCTGTGTATAAACAGCTGTGTTGTGTAATCCAAAACCATTAAGTGCGTATATATTTACATCTTTCGTTAATGTTTATACGTATATGCATATAATATCATGGTTCTAAAAGATCTCGTTCTTGAGGTTATGGTCTAGTAAATGCAATTCAGACTATCATATATTAAATTAATCTGCTTTCTTAAGCGGTTTCAATTGGGCTAGTAATTCAAAATATTTTTTTTCTTTTACTAATTGCTGTTAAAGCAAATTTCAAAGTTTAAGCATAAAGTGACATATCTTTTCAATATGCCGCATTTTAGCAGCACCCAATGCAGAAGTAAAACTACTTCCATTGTAAAATTGCCGAACGCATGAATCTCATCGCATTATTATAAAGCAAGGTTGTAGGGCCCCAAATCAGCACGCTTGCTTACTTTTAGGACTATTTCATGCCAATGGCATTTAACTGGGTTAAGTAGCAACGTTGCCAGATGAGATTTTGTTCTATTGCCCAGTAACTACACTGGTTGGTGACAAGTTGCGAAGTAGTCCGTTGATTGAACTGAGAATGCTGATAATAAAATAATAAAGCTTATATTTTTTAGCAGAGAATTGCCAATTTATAAATATGCAATATTTTCAAAATGCAATTTCAATGAGGAAACCCGACATTTAAATTATTGGGGTAAAAGTCAAAACTGTTAACTAAAAGCTTACTAATTGTAAGTCTTCCATCTATCAATTGATGAGATTCTCCATATTGGAGAAATATTGTTCTTTTGTACATACTATAAGGATATTTAACATCAAACTTTGATTCCCGTTACGGGCGTTTTTCACACTAATGTACTTATTTATTTCGGTTTTCTAGCTGAAGCGCAATTAATTAAATAATATACGAAATTAAAAGACCTCACTGTTAATTTTCTTCCTATTTGCATTGGTGGAGACACCTCTCAATTTCCCTTTTTTAAATTCCACTCCACAGCTTTAACTATACCAATTTTCAGCTATCTATTGAAGCAGTTTATTTTATGCAAAACTGAAAACTGTAATAAATAATGGTTTTTTAAAGAATCAGGTAACCACATAACTTTGTGCGCTTTTTGCATAATGTATAGTGCCATGAATGTTTCTTAACTTGTTATCTGCTATCTACTTTAGTATGAATCCTTAATCGGTTTAGTTCCTAGTTTTAAATAATTGAAAATGGCAACGAATAAAACATTAATTCGAAGTTGTTTATGAGTACAAACTTGGTACCAAAGTTGCAGTGGCGGCGCGAAAAATATGTACCTCCTTTTCGCGCCGACCGGAAATGATGCCGTAAGTGAATGAACAACGCAGAAGTGGTTCAAAGAATTGTCTTCGGAAGATCTCAGCTTGACGGATGAAGCACGCCCTGAGAGACCGAAAATCATTACCAACGAGGATATTCAACAGCTTGTGGAGGAAGATTCCAGACCTAGATCTTGCAGATAGGTTGAATGTTAGTGATGAAACCATTCGTTTGCACCTTCATCAGCTATTAATTGTCAAATGATAACAAATTAAATGATCCTACCATTTGTTAGGCAAACATTTCACGCAACCAATTCAATGAACCAATTCTTGAACGGTTGTTGACCTTGAACCAAAAGTGTATTCTGTATTCAAATTCAAAGCGTTCGTATGTATCACTGGTTGTCGCCTACTGATTCAGTGCCACACACAACGCTTCCTTGCACCCAAGCAAAATTTTATTGTGTGTTTGGTGGACAACAAAAGAAATTATCTATTATGAGTTTTCGGGAAGGGGTCAAACCATCACTGCTAATTGTATTGTGAACAGCTTCGGCGAGTACAAGCATCCAAAAACAGCCTTCTTTGATCAATCGAAAGAAAGTGGTATTCTTACAGGATAACGCCAGGTCGCACACCGCAATAGTGACCCGGGAAAAGATTTCTGAACTTGGCTGGGAAACGTTACCGCACCCTCCATATTCTCCTAGCATTTCGCCAAGTGATTACCATCTTTTTTTTGTCTCTTCGAGTTCAAAACTCGAGTTGATGTAATAAATGCGGTCCGTCAACTTTTTGATCAAAAATCCATAGAGTTCTACAATACCAGCATACAAAAATTGGTGTCATATTGGCAAAAGGTCATTGAGGGTGTTGGTAATTACTTCGATGAATAATAGTGTATTATTGTTTCTCAATAAATATTTATATTTTACCATAAAAAATCGTACTAACTTATTTGGTTACCTGATAGATTATTCAATAAGCAATGATAATCCTGTATATTATTCAACATACGGTAGTTATGAGATATAATTTAGTGCTTAGATTAAAAAATGCAAGGCCAATAATAATACCAAATTATTGCAGTGTACAAATTTATTGTGCAGCTACAAACATTAATAATACCTAATTCTAACTTGGGAGCGTATTGAAATAATAAACGCGGAAATTCTGATTTATGCAGAATTCTAGTAAAATTACGATATCATGGTATAACATAGTATTCAGGATTACTGAAATAGAAACACTTGCACAATTCGTAGGCAATTTCGCATTTATCCGTTAAATCATTCCCTAAAAATATTCAGTTTCATAATTTAATGCCGTAGTTATTTATTGATTAAAAATTTACCTGCATATTTACAAGTTTCTATTGTAATTTCCGTTGCGTCTCGTCTTTCGGGAAGAAGATTGGGAATGAATCTCGTCAAGTATTCATAATCGAAATGGCCATCACTTTTAATCTGCGTAGTTATGTGGAAACGCATTTAAATAAAAAAACATTATTATATGTAATACATTACCAATTTTCCCATTTTTAAGCAACAGTGTAAGTAACACTAAAATACAAAAACAAAAACGCCTAAGTGAGTATTGAGAACTATCTCTATAAATACCTTAGTGTCTTGGCTTAAGTTATCCCATTCTCCATCTAAAACGCCGTCTAGTTCTCCTAAAATGAATTTATTCGTGAGAGCACTTTTATAAAATACGAGGGATGCCCGGTTACTAAGATACGCGTATCGCTACGTCGCTCCGATCAGGTTGAAACTTGTAGGCATTTTAGATGTGCATATGTGCTGCATAGGTGGCTATTGTCATTGCCTTATGTGCAGTGCAACGTGTACAGTGACAGCCGCACAATGTCAGTTCCGATCGAAACATACACCATGTTTGAAGTGCGAACGGTTATTCGTTTTTTGCATGCAAACAGTGTGAACACACACCTCAGATCCCCAAGGTGTGCGAAAGAGACCATCAACAACGAAAACAGATGAGAATCCAGACCTGGTTCCTTCTGAGTTTCATTTGTTTGGGTCGTTGAAAGCTTATTTGTCGGGTAAAAGGTTTGAAGACGACAACGGAGTTCAAGAAGAAGTACGGCAGTATTTTACAAATTTGGATCGCACCTTTTACGAAGAGAGTTCACAGAAGCTTGTGCCTTTCTGGGATAAGTGCCTTAAGATTGGCGGCGATTATGTTGAAAAGTAGCTAACAGTTCACGCTCTTACTTAGTGTATGCTCGATTTCTATAAATAAAGTAGTCTCTCTGTAATTCAAGGTAATGTACCTTAGTAACCGGACATACCTCGTAACACTAAATATCATTACCATCATCGGTTATCTGCAATTTCTTTTTGCATGATCTTCTAACTACTTTCTGTAGGGCTTTTATGTGCTCCTCACTGACCTAGGTGTAAAATAATTTTGTTTTGTACAGACTCATTATTCGTTTATGTTATTTTGTTTACTCACCAAACTATTACAAAATTCATTCCACGCAATTAATACAACTAACACCGTAAACCAATGCGAAGATAGCGCCATTTCGCGGAAAATTAAGAGTGAAACATTTCCAACACTCTTTAAATACCTTAAGATTTTCCAATTACAGATGTGTGATAATAGGTTAGTAAATTAAAATCGATTATTTACTGGTAATTACGTAGTATCTAGTTTGAGAATAGGGATAGCATGTTGTTTCGAAATCAAATTGCTGATCAGCTAGAATAAAAAAGTTTAAATCATGCGAATGAATGAAGATCGAAGGATCATCATTTAAACGATATAGGTTTTTAATTATTTTCCACACGCCTGTCGTGTTGATTGTTATTATGTTTGATTGCGAGAATTAAAACAGGCAAATTGTAACCGAACAAATATAGCATTTCAATGTAATTGCACATGAAGGTGTGTTAGAAATAAAACGGCTTCCCCTGAAAAATGTATTTTAAAATGTTTGAAGATCCTAAAATACTAATTTTTTTAATGATGTACCCTTGAGAATCTAACCCCCCTACATGTTTTCTAAAATTAATTTATATTATTTTACTCTTTGTTTCTTTGATGTCTGTCCTCTATGAAATCAGTTTTGTTCCTTATACTTTTTAAATTTCATATGTTCTTGAGAAATGTTTTTATTTAGATTTTATTAAGAATTTGTTTTAACACAAATTTCTTTATTTAAATCATTTTCCCCTCTTCTTCGTTAAAATGCATCTTACGGCTTTTTCGAACATAACTATATTAATTATTGTGCAAATACTTTTTTAAGATGTATACTTTTTTTTCGAAAATAGTCTGACTTAACATTTGCTTATTAATAAATAAATTCATAAAACTAATAGAAGAAAATGTTTTTGGACACCTTTCGGCATGCTAGTTAACAACAAAAGTATCTAATAGCTTTGTATATTAAGATATATGAAGTTCGGGAAATTAAAATTAAATAGTTTTGCTTTTTCCACTTTTTTATGAACATAACTAATTTATACACATATTTGTATGTAAGAAAGAATAACAAAACTTGCTAATAAACCTCTCAATCTTCTCATTTTCTTGTTTAATTCACTGGACTGATTCATATATTCTTAACTTTAGTAGCTTTGTTTTCTATCAAAGAATGGATTGTACAACATTCTATAAACTGTATTTACTTTTGCTTCATTAGTTTTAGTTAATTCCAAACGTGTCTAAGCCAGGACATACAATTTAAATACTTTGAGGAATCTTTTTTTATTTACTGCGTTACATTTAATTATTTATCATTTTTTGTAGCAATTGCCCTAATTTCTTTATGCAAAATAACTAAGACTTCAAAGGTACGTTGTTTTATTTTAGCTCATTTATCCCAAAATTATATTCTCTTATATGTAATCAGAAAATCTTACGACTTTCTCCCGACCATTTCCTAAAGCAATGCTTTATCTTTTATATTTACCAAGTACAATTTCTTACGCCACTGCGACTCCTCCGTTCATCTCATTCAGTGAGGATTCCTCGTCTCGCAGCCACTGCTTTGCTCGAGAGCGTCCATCTTAAAGCAGAAACTCGACATCACTTATGGTCTGCGAAATAATTTTATCCGCTTTATATAACACGGAGAGATTCCAGCGCCTGCTAGCATACCAGTCCAACAGGCACTGCAGTACGGAAGAGTGCCATCTCTCCAAGACGTGTTAGGTATGTTCAGCGGATGAGAACTTCACCCGTTCCTGGTACTTTACATATTTTACCGCTCACTCCTATCCGTTTAAACTTCCGAGAGTTCCAGCCGTTCCGGACGAATTCCCTTGTCTCCTAATGGTTTTAAATTTGCCGCTTAATTGACCCTAGATGGAGCAGATAGAAGACTCATGTATACTCATCGCCTGTTTTGCCTGGGAAAGTGGACGGCATTTCTTGTGATGGAATCGAATTAAGATAATTATGGCAAAACTCCCGGCAAAAGTTTTACGGAGTAGAAGGAACTTGGAGTTGAAGATGAAATTATTATTTTAGTTTTACAGAAGAGGGAGAATTAAAATAAAATACGCTATGCGCTAACCTAATGCACAACAGACTGAAAGTAAAACTAGACGTTCTTATATCTGAAGCCAAATGGTCTTCGAAAATTTTAACAAAAATTTGACCATGGGATGATGAATGATCGGAGTGCAGGTATTTCCGACGCCCTTATCTTGAATTAATCAATCCATTGTGCATTATCAATTGTATTATTATGGCTATGAGCTTTGGTTAATTTCACACATTCCACATTGACTCAAATAAAATAAATTATAACAAGCTAATGCCAGATTTATTGTTTATTAACAATTTATGTATTGATAATTTAGGAAAAAATGGCAAATTTACATTAATTGTATACATATCACCGAACAGATGAAGTGATCACGTGATGATCATGCATCGTGCACGTGCAAAGCCGGTCTTACACTGGAAAACAGAAAAATAGTTATTTCCATTCAGCTATGACTATTTCTAACCTATTTTGGAAACATATTCGTCTTTATAATGAAAAGTAAACCATCTTTTATGTTTGTGTTGTCTATTGCAATCTGATGTTTATTTTATGGTGGAGTTAATAAATAATAATGTATAAGATGGCGTAGGTGGAAAATTAAAATATTGAAGTATGATCGGTAAAATGGTGTTTAATATGTTATTGAAAAAGTACTTGTGCCGTAACAAAAAGAAGTCACAGTTTTATTTTATTTAGAAGATGTTTTAATTATGGATGTGTTTATGCTTATGAAAAAATTATTAAAATTTAACACACAACATTAATAAAAATTATGTCATTAGCCATCTTTAAAATTTCAACACTACAAAAAAAACAACACCAAAAAGCGTACTCAACGTTCTGTATATTGTACATTTATTATAAATACAAAGTATATTGACACTGTTTTACCCTGCCCGTTGTATTTTACATGCTAATAGAGTCTTAAAATAGACATAAATATGGAATATAGAGGAATAACTGAAATGAATAAATACACGACGCTGCAGAGAAATAATGGGGTTATGTTTGATTATATGTAAACATTACTCGTCCTTGGTATGCAATACAGCGATGTATTATACATTTTGTTATACACCTTAAATCAATAAATTGAATTTATTACTATCTTTCTGTCCTATTTTAGCAGTGTAATTGTTATATTTGTTTTTAGCAAGAAACAGAAATTTTTTCTTAGAGCTTATGATGCTATTTTCTCCCTTATTTAAACAGTCTATAGTATCATTCGAATAACCGCTTCTTGCATTCTAAGGGGCGCCATTTAATACGATTTTTTAATTCTTTTCTCGGAAGTTCTTACCAACCAATAGAAAGATTAGTTTTCGTATCAGGCATTGACCACGCATTTTTTGTACTCCATATATTCGGTGAATAAAGTATAGGTAAATATGTTGGTATTCTTACTGCATATACGCATATTTAAGTGCATATTTGCATGCATTTATTTACAATTGTTAAGTGCATATTTTCCACTCTCTAATTATGCCATAGTGAAACAATCTAATATCAAAAGAATTCTGTAGTCCGCATCTACGTCAATGACTCATGTAGTATTTTTAGACCCTGTAACAAATAGTGAAGCGCCAAATTCTCTAGAACACAGTGGACGTCACCTACAATCATTGAAATACGCTCTTTATATCTTACCTATTGATCAGAAATAGCAATGGCTAAAGACGTAAGAAGTGGGAAAGAAAAGTTATACTTTCAACATCTTCCAGAAGCGTAAAGGAAAATCGAGATTTTTTAAGAAACTTTCATCCACTTTAATCACCCATCAAAACTAAGGAGATTTTGTCTCATCTCAAGAAAATTATCGCTGCAATTACCAAAAAAATTGAATTATGCTTCAAAGATCGTAACAACAATCTATACGATGCATACAAATCAACATGATATAGTGTTATGATCTTTCTCACCACCTCGTTGTGTTTTTGTTGATCTTATATTATCGTTGTCGAATTTGTCTGCAGTATACGCGACCATTACATACTTTCGTTTTGAACTTATTATCGGTTGCAAATTAAATTATTAAAGTGAGGGTCTCCATCTATTCGATTATTGAATAAGGTTAGTCAACCAGAATCCTATACGGTGGGAAGTATAGGTATACTAAGTTCAGCCTGAGACAGATATCGGGACTAATTAACGTTACTAGATAAAATAATATTTATTTTTTAAATACATTGTAAGATCACAACACATTCTCACACATTACGCAACATAATACAAAGGTGTTTCTGAAAGATTTCTGCAAATTAACTACACGTATTCACACGATAAACCACCAGTACAGTTTTCATTAGTCGAGGTTGGCATTGAAGGTAGCAGTCGTCGACGATGACGTATAAGCGGGATCGACCTGGACGACCAAAACATGTAAACATCGTGCGAGTGACTAGGTGCGTTACTAGACCACGAAAAAAAAATATACAAAAAACGTCAAGTTAAAATTTTGTTCGATCAAGTTAAACTATAATTAAGTAGTGAATTGGACGATCCACAAAAATAGAGAAAGGAGATACTGGAGATTGGTGTTAAGAGAAGAGAGATACTGGAGGTTGCGGCAAGAGAAGAGGGGTGAAGAAAGATTGAAGAGAGAAAAGAGTTGGAACACGATACACATACGCACAACAAAGTATTTACGGTATATATAAAGTTAATTTTGAAATATTGCCAAATTCTTGTAGTTCTATTACATAGTAACCGTTTGTAAAATTTTAATTTCATATCCAATGTCAAGATTTCAATATTTGTAAATTAAACGTATCAATGCCGATATATGCAGTGTTATTATATTTCGGGAAGTTGTCTGGTTACATCCATCAGATGTAACAAACGAACTCAGCTGTCATACCAGTATTTTAAAACATATGTGCGTTAATGTCACATTCTGACATTAACGTATTTCAAGGTTAGTGCTATATAAAAGTCAATTTTGTAGTACTGCAATAGAAAGTATTATTTACTACAACATTACTTGCATTAAATCTCTCTAAAAAAATATAGGACGAGTCGATCAATCAATTTAATCAATATAATGTAAAAATAGCGGAAGATTAAACGAATCTCCACTCCCAGTAGATTAGGGATGCGCTGTCTGGTATATTTGCGTGATCCGGACTGACTGAAAATATTGAGCGTAGAGAAACAAACGCGTCCTCTAGGGCGGAAGTGCGTGCTCCATTTGCGTGTCTCCCGATCTGGAAAGTATAATTTCCCCATTTTGCCGCTATCGTGTTGTTCCGTCCGCCTTCCCTCTGCCTATGATTTTAACAACTAAAGTAATGGGTAGAAGAAATTCGATGGCATTATAATAATACACAGAGCAAAAAATAAGGTAGATTATGTAAATACTTCGATAAAATTAAACAGACTTTGTGGTATTTTTATGTTTGCAACGATCATTATGCTTCTCCATACTTTTAATAATAATAATAATAATAGAACTTTATTGTCCAACAGATTGTCCATCCATATAAAGGACAAAAATACAAATATATTGAGCAGCAAACGGAAAAGAGAAACAGTAAGATACAAAAAGAAAAAATGTATCTTAACATACCTGTATAATAGAAAACAACAAACCAAACCTAATCTAAGTATATTCTACATGCATGCACTATTTCAGATAATGTATTGAAGTTTACATCACAGTGGAGTGAAATCATATTAAAGTTACGCATCATAACTAATAGCGGAGAATGATATTGAGCAGAGTTGATTGTTACCGTTGGTATGTAAAATGCGGAACCTAGTCGAGCAGACGATCTTGGTACAAGGAACTTTAGCTGTGATAACAAGTAAGCACAGTCAATGTTGTTGTGCACAAGATTGTACACAAGTTTTATGCTAATAATTTTTTGTCGCATTTCCAAAGATTCAAAGTTGAATGTTTGAAGCAGCATATCATAATCAATTCCCCTACGGGGGTAAGTGCCCTCACACCGGTAAAATAGATATTTGAGGAATTTCGGCTGAATCTTTTCAATAGATATGGTATGTGTCCTATAAAATGGATTCCAGACTAAGCTCGCATATTCTATTCAATTCGAAACATTACGTGCGGCGAATCGAAAAATTTGATTCCTTCGTTTTTAAATGGATCGCTGCCTAGTTTAAAATTTAATTTGTTCGCGAACTTTATTATTTAATTTTCTCATAAATAAAATTCTATTACTGAGCGAAATTTAATTTTTCCAGAATTTAAAATATAATTCCGTTCGGGAACTTATCGAAAACAAACTGTTCGGGAATTTTACTTACTAGACTATTTTATTATGCTTTTATTCCTCAGATAAAATATTATCTCTTAAAAAGATATATTTTATAGAAAAAGAAGTTGCTTTCAAATACAACGTTTAACCTTATCCCTCATGAATGAAAGAAAGCCTCTTTTATAAAATCATTCATCATACGTATGTATATACATGTACAACGAAACACGTATTTCTAATGCGAAAGAATCGAAAAGAATGGTTCTTTTCGGATTTTATTCGCTCGTGAACCGAAAAGAATCATAAGTGGGAATGATTCGTCCAAGGAACGATTGAAATACTTTTACTTCGCTTCAAATGCGAACGAATTATTATTTTTTGATTCACGAACCGATTTTTCCGTACCCTGCGTATTACAAAGTCTAGCATTTTCAAGCCTGACGATACTATATGTTTCGTGTCAGGTACAAAGCTGAGGGAAGGATCAAAATGCACTCCCAAGTCTTTAACACTGGAACTGCGAACAATTGGGCTGTCGTTAATAACATAGTTAAAGATAATGGAGTTTCTTTCCTTGTGTACGACATAACAGTACACTTGGAGATATTCAACGGCAATTTGTTGTGGTTACACCATTGGGCAATATTGTTAATCTGTTCTTGTAGATGTTGACAGTCGTCCATGGTAACAATTTCTTGAAATATTTTAAGGTCACCAGCGAAAATACATCTACCACCATCAACCCGTTCAAGTAGATCGTTAATAAAGAGAACAAATAGCAGAGGACCCAGGTTTAATCCCTGGGGTACTGCAGATGTTGCTGCATAACGTTTCGACGAAAATCCTAAGTAAGAAACATACTGCGCCCGATCATTGAAATAATTAGCAAAAAACTGTCTTAGGTTGTCACCAAAGGCAAATCCCCCCATTTTTTAAATTAAGATATCGTGATTAATCCTGTCGAATGCCTTTGCAATGTATCTGCACACAGTATCAACTTGGCTACGAGCATTTAAAACATCTGAAATGAATTGTGTGAAGTATGCCAAGTTCGTAACTGTGGATCGAGCTAATCACTCAATTGGTTCATCTCTCCCTGTCCATCTTTCAAGGAAATGGTCGTGTATTAACCTAGTGTTTAGTAACGAAGCTCCGTCGTGTAGGTCCACATCCTTTGACGAACGTCTCGGAGAACATTTTCCGATAACAACGGTAAATGATTTTCCAAAAAGTCCAAATAAACTTGACCATTCACTCGTCCTTCCAAAAAATGTGGTCCAATTATATAATCTTCTGGTTAGTAATGAAGACTTAAGACTGTCGTACTGTCATTTTTCCACGATTAACTCGTTGTATAATGTTATAAGAAGAAGACTTTAAAATATCTTAGAAAGTAATGATATAGAGAGTGCTTAATAAAAATTAATGTAAATAAACTATTCTTTCTTGTTATGATATAAAATACAGGGCGATCCATTGAAAATAATGAAGAAATGAATGTATTTGACTTTTGACTCGCCCTCTATTCAGTTTTGACAATTTTGAAAAAATTTCATTTTGCTATAAAAGTGGACCAATATTAAAAGTCTATGTTTGTAAAAGAAAAAATTGAGATTGTGTTGTTTGCAGTATACAAGACCTTGTATTTATTTTTCCATTTTTTATGTTCTTAGACCATTTTGTTGAACTATTAAATTAAACCATTTATTTCGTCGAAAATAGCGATATAAAGTTACACTGTCATACGCCCCTCCACTCTTTTGCTTACTCGACTGCCATCCATCATACACAACATTAAATTCGCGCGATAACCAAAAGCTTCTATATACAATAAATTATTGGTGGAGTCGCCGGATTTCATGTGTGCTTTACAAAATAGATTCGTATAATATTGCACGAGAAAAATATTAATGATTTTCCCCTCGAATTCTTTAATTAGCAAATATTTATACTCCATCTGAAAACAAAGCTTGTCACTTTCTTTACCATGCCACCCAATGGCATTGACAAACGTAAGGCAATTGTTTTGATTAAGGGGTCGTTTGAACGACGGTACGTCAGCACTCCTAAAGGATTTGGGGTGGGATTACATCAATCTCGATTAACCTCGGGGTTCCATTGCGAATGATAGTTTGGGAAAAGTTTTGCGACGGTCCACAAAACCGTTAAAAGTAAAATGATACCGTAGAGGCGAGGTGACATTTGTTTCAAACTCCTCGAAACAATAAACGGTTTTCCCAGGATTCCATGTAATCGAGCCACACGTTTTATGCAGTGATAACAAGACGCTGCATATGACTGCAAGACGCTGAACATAGCCGCTTAGGATTAAATTTCTGCAACCTGGGACGTAAACCCGTTGTAGAGACATTGTTCGCGAACTCTAAGCATCAATAGTAATTTAGGAGCCGATGTTTGCTCCGAGTGCTACACGGGTCTAAATTGAATTGCAGTTATTTATGTATGTACATAGGTGGAGTACAGTAAAATTATAGCTTAATAGAATATTCGGCTGGGTTCTCTTTACTGTATAATATACGATCGTAATAAAAGCAAAAACGGGCGAATTCGTAAAACAAGATTATGTTAGACTTAATTAATTAAATTGCAGGTATTGTGCAAGTACACGCCTGATGTGTTGTATTAGACAGGTAATACGGTCGCATTACACTTCCTTTAATTAAATTAATAGCACTAGAGATGCACTAGTTCTTTGCATGTGCGCGTAAAACGTTTCTCTTTTCATTCCTCCTTTTTCTTCTCTAACAGCTCTTAGAAAACCTAAACTGAGGGAACTCGATCATTAATGCTCATATACCGCAATGTGCCATATTTTGCCGTATCATCAACAATTATGACCTTATTATATGAAACATTTATTGACAATTATTAAAGTCATAATACATTAGTTAGGGAAAACTTATAATACCTCAGTTACGAACTCATAATACGTCTAGCAATGACTTTAATTACGCATTTAGCATAAACTAACATCCCTGACACATTGTCCCTACGGCCGTATGTCATCATCATGTCATGTCATACCACCGGTCATTCATATGTATTGATGTAACAATAGAGCGTAGTTGGACGGAGTAGTATTATTATTTTTTATTGACTGATAGAATTGGTGACTATTTTGCTATCCCCGTCATTGGTGGTACAATAAACATTTCAATATAACTCGAATATTAGGGGTTTAAACTAGCTCGGACGTTGCGCCTCATCACCTAACATCATCTATATTATATTAATGAATGTAGGAATATTAAAATGCTAGTGATAGTTATAAGTAGAATATAAAATACAGTATATAAGTTACTATATAAAAAGAATACAACGACCCTTGTATCAAATAAATGCGTCGGTTTACGCTAATTAGACTCATTTCGTAACGGCTTGAGTATATTTTTAAAGAAGGTACATCCACTTAAAATAATACATTTGACATCTGTTAATTGCAACTTAAAAAACAATTAATGCATGACAACAATACATGATATTATCAGAGCGTTTTCATTTTTCAACGCCTTGTAACACAAATAAAGAGATTTTGGCAATTTTGCGTCATTGCTGGAAATGAGTCAGTTGTTCGTGCCGCTCGTACACCTACTCCGTGAAGTTGAAGGTAACGCTGTTATCTCAGATCGAACTATGAAAAATTGGTATAAAAAATTCAAGAATGGTCAATAGATCTTCGAGAGGCATGACGTTCCGGAAGACCTTATATCGTTGGCTTTTCTTCAGCAAAGATTTGAGGCCACCCCGCCTTTCAGTTTGCGAATGTAAACGCGTCATGCAGAAAAGTGCCTCATGAATTGGCTGTAGAAGAGGCACAACGGCGGGTGCAAATCTGTAATGAACTTCTCGCTAATCCAGACGATCTCCATTCTAACGAGGAATTGTAACGTGTGATTAAAAATGGAGTCACTTTCCTAATGGTGGCCGATCTGCAGAACCTGTAGTCCAACGCAAAAACCTCGAAGTAAAAGTGATGTTATTGGATGTTTGCTGGGATTGCGAAGATGTTATGTACTTTAAATTGGTACTAGAATATAGGGCGTTAAACTCCGAACTGTGAGCAATTGGATGGAATACATGCAGTTTTAAGAGAAAGATACCCCACGTCAGTTAACAGAAACCGCGTCCTATTCCATCAAGATAATTCTAGACCGCCTACTGCCCAAAGAATTCCCCAGAAACTGGAAGAATTTAATTGGGTGAAATTGTTACCATATCTGGCTTACAGTCCGGCCATTCACCGTGAATTCTTCACCTCTAACTCAGAGAAATGGTCAATACACGTGAAATCGCAAACCTTCCTAAACAATCTGACGTAGCTGTCGACCATAAGGTAATATATTTTAAAAATTAATTACCCTTGTGTTTCTTATATTCTTACATTAAATTGTGGTCACAAAAAAAGACGAAGCTGCAACCTAATATTTTTCATTAAACCCATTCATTCACCTTTGCTATTGAGTGAATGTAATTGAGTTCATTATTAAAATTAATTGGTAACAAAGGAAGGGTAAACAATCTGCGGAACATACCATTAAATACTGATTATTTGTAAAAATAGTATGTGAATCTGTCCGCATGAATGTAGTTGTTTGGTGGGTACTTTTCTTCAAATCTTCAAATGAATTTTTCTTCTCTTAATCTTTCGCCTATCTACCGTTATAACAGATTTCCTATGGAAATTCCGAAAGTTTGGCGGTACTATAAAACCATACATATTGCCTGACATACACATAAATGTAAATTGATGTACCATCTATTTAACTATTTGTTGTGTACTTGAACTATTACTCTACTAACGATAGGCATATATGTTTCATCGGGTTTGAGGATGTTTGGCAGTACAATTGTGGTGTAGTTTGTTACGTAAATTGAAATATAATATCTACTCCATAAGATTTATGCAACTTTTCAATACGCTATTAACATTTGCAGCAAATGTTTGAACGGACCTTTGTTAATGTTAACCTCGTACATCAACCTGACTTAAGCTTATTTTCTTTGGATGAAATATAATTCTCCCTTTCCTAATATCACCTAATGAGAGTGTTCAACTTTAAGCGAACCGCCTGGTATATGCAGCCTTGGCGGAAAGTATTGGGCATCTTGTCAATACAACGCTATTTTCTTCATTATTATTATATAATGTACACGCTTTTATTTCGGGCACAATAAAAAAATTTTGATATTTTTATAGAGTGCCCAATCATTTTGGCCAAAACTGTAATATTTTTTTTTATTTCTATTTATATCAAGAGAACCTTTTATTAGAATAATTTGTCCGTTTATAGGAAATATGGAAATACTAAATATAGGCACGATTATTATATTAACGCTGCAATACAACACATACAATATATTTGGTAGGAACAAAGAGTCTTGAAATAAAATCAGTAATAATGAAAAACGAAAACCTACCCTAAACCCGTCTTTTTAGCTGGGCAGGGTCTATTTTTTCTCTAGGCATAATTTACACTTAGAAAATAAAGTTGAATTTGATTTTTACGATGGCACACATTCTTTCTTCTGAATATGTAACAAATCTTTATACAGTTTAATCCAAGATATAATCAACAATAAATTGCGGATCTACCACTCAGGCAGCACAGATGTATTTTTCTTGTATAAAGAAGAGTTTATCCCTGGATCATTGTCCGAGACATGAATAAAACGTTCCCACAACGCGATCTATGCGACACCCCTTTATGTTCCTTATCGTCATATTTTATTCGTCAATTCTTCAAGCACGCCAAGAAATATTCGCTCACAACTTCCACTTTATCATAACTGCATATCGTTTCCCTTGCGTATACATGCACTACAATATTATCGTAAGCCGAAGGGGTAGCGACCCCATTCGACTTCCTGCAGGAAGAAAACTGGATTTATACTCCCGCGCTGTTGTTGTTCCCGTTATAAATGTTCCCTATGCATGAATATGCAAATTATGCCTCTAAGTCCATACTCGTGCTTGTTTAGTGCAATGTACAGCGTGTACGCGGCACAGGAGTTGGTGGTGCACCTCCTCCCCTATCCGACTTCCGCCTGCAAGAGCGAAAACCACACGCAAAATAAGCTGTTTGAAAGCTCACCGCGTGGGTGACTGAAATTTATGCGGTCATTTCCCACTTTAATTTATAGCGCGCTTAAGTAGTTATAAGATTTTTATTATACGACGTCTTTTAGTGTTATGTCTATGGGTATAAATAATTCCAACAATCTTTTTTCTCTTCCAAAATTTCACGAATACTATTGAAAAACTGAATCAAGTAAAAAAAATTTTAAAACAAATTCTACTTGTTGCGACGTTAAGGAAGACACCTTTCTTCTTCAAAGCTTCAGGAAAATGATCGAAATTGTCACTTATATAGTAAAATTTACCATTCTAAGTTCAAGCTAACACTTTTACAGATGGGAATCATCATACTGAAATACTGAAGCTTTTTACATGGCCTGGTTGATCGACTGATATGTTCACCATTCATTTCTTCTTGCCTTATTGCAAATATTCTATAACTATCAGATCTCTTAACAGCCATTCGTATTACACATGTTTACACCGTTCTTTTGTAGTTAGATTTACGCGATTAATAAATATTCAATTTCCTCAATCGATAAGTCAGACATCTCTTCTGTTTCTAAAATAATCATATAATAATAACATTTACACGAAATTTTCATATTGAATGTACTTAAGCAAAATTGCATACTTTTATGTAATTTTATATTGTAGTAATTTCCAAATTTAATATTCCGTTTAAATTAATTAAAATTTAAAACTGCGGCCATTTAAATTGTTTGTTCGCGCGGCTGGCTAGTTACATCTAGTGAATGTAACCAAAGAACCCCTACCTAAGATATTTTTATTTTGATAGTTGGTACCTATTTGGTGTAGTTGGTACAATGTTATTACATTAGAATCTCTCTGTCACCTTGACACCAGACTGTCTAACCCCATTCCTATTTTTTTATCTGTTTATTGATCTTCACTTGCCTGTATTATGGTTTTTCCTAATTGTTGAAGTAACCAGAAGTTTTCTTTATTTTTATACACTATGTTGTTTAAGCAAGGTAGATCCTCTACATTGCTTGGGTCTTATTTTTTAACTACCAATGTATTATTATACCCCATAAGTTTACGTTTGATATAAGATTAACTTACACAAATATTCAGCACAATAACTTAATTTTTTCTGGTGTCGACATGCCAAAATGAGTAAATTTATAAAATTTTTAAAATTAATAGGGAAGCAATAAGTAAAAGAAGGTAACAAGCACATTCTTTGTGTCCTTTGGTTGTTTCATTTTATAACAAGCACCTAGTTTGCTAGTTGACCCTGTCACCATCATCCTTTATCATCCTTTAACCTTCATATATTTTTCCACCAATGAGAAGCGGCTGCAGCCGCTGCTTTCCCTGTTAAATACCACGTGTGCCCAGAAGTTCTGGTCTCTCGCATGATGCCATAGTTAAAGTTCAAATCATTTGTAAATGGTTTTATATCAGAAGACACTAAAACCAAGCTATTAAAAAACAACAATGCACAATTTAACAAATACAAATAATATCTGCCAGTGGTTTTTCATATTTCGAAGAAAGCTTGTGAAAGAATTGTCAGCTGGTATCAATAATCCAGTATCGGGAAATCCACACACCACAAATTTATTTCATAAAATTCGGGTTGACAATGAGTGCTCTGGGAATATATATTCCGAATTTTATTAAATCAATTTGTTTGTGCGGATTTCCCGATAATGTATATTAAAGAAAGCTAGTATTAATTGCCAAGCAAAAATATATATGGCAGTCATCCGATGTCCTTAGTGCTGTACCAATTTTTTATCTTCTTTTACTCCCTATTGAGAAATATTAGTTTACTTATAAAATTTAGAGTATCAATTCTAATAATATCCTCTAAACTTACATGGGATCGTTGATACTTCATTCACGTTCATGAATGACATGGCGTGTCAGGGCTCGAGGAATTTTAAGTTAAAAATGATTCGTCAATCAATTCATAGGCATGGTGATGAGATACTGCAACAAAAGTAATACTTTCTTAAATCTTTGAGAGTTGCATGGAAACATAATGCTTGGGCAGACTCCCAATCCTGTAAAGCATTTCATACAGCTTCGGCTTAGTTTCATCCAGTTGAAGTTTGAATTTTTTGGTGCTTCAAGGTTCGACATTCTTGCCAGAAACAACAACCGACAATCACTGGGCACTGGAATTTGTGACCTAATGATGACAACATTCGTCATTCGTCTTCACACATTCTTATTTATGCATTGACATTAGTTGTCTTACTTCAATTTGTTTTTGGTGATGTTTATGTTCTTTATTCTCTGAAAATGTATTGAAATGTTTACTAATAAATAATGATAAAGTATTACAAAATACATATTTCATCGACTAACGTAAATATAACAAAGCTCTAATCTTTTTAGTCCTGTACACGTACAAGACCAAGTTTAAATATGCACGCATACTCACAAGATAAACGACTATAAATGTCAAAGTCTAATAACTTCATAAACTGGATTTCCTACTTGTTTCGAGTAGACCTGGTAAAATAATGACTTCGATCAATTTATCTAACTTTGGACGACGAACTTTGTCGACGTTTAGTAAACGGTCGCGTGTCAACTGACTAGCCTAATATGCCCTCCTTTGACAGAATTATGGACAAAGTTACCTTTATTTCCTACACGTACATAATTATCTGTCGTAATTTATCGCTGTTAGTTCGCATGTTTCCTAAATACTATTTATAAACAAAGCCTCCATTCTAAATGTATGATGACGTTTATATATACATAAAGACCTATAGAATACTTTATCGAACGCACATCAAGGGATAAAAAATAAATGTAAACTTCAGGTATGTATTTTGATCATTTCGAGGAAGTATTTTTAAGTAAACCGCGAATATTGTACAAACTGTTTAATTGACTTGAGGAACTGATTTAAATATTTTCCGCCGATCGACAAAATGTGAAAAAATGCGTAGGGAGTAAAAAACTTTAATATTTTATAAACAAAGTTATAGTGAATACCAAATGTAAAACAGAACACAATTATTATTTATTATAAATGCTAATATTTACATTAGTACAATTGTTAAGAACCGATGGCTTTTGTTCTTCGACATTCGTTTTAATAGTTTCCTTCAGTTCACTGTTAATAATTGTGCTTGTGCTTGTAGAAGATCTTAACAGACTTCTCTTAAACTACTACTACTGGTTGTAAAAATCTTTTATGGTGGATTTGCTAGCCACTGATTCTTCAATGTACCCTTCGGCCACACTCGTACACCTAGCAAAAATATAAAACAGTATTTTTTATTGAGATATATATCTCTTGACAAAAAATACTCACTTCCAACCTCCATGTCTTTTAAGCGTGAGGATATCTCCTCCAAAGTTCACTAACAATGTTGCTGAGGTTCTCCTAAAGCAGTGGCCAGTGTATTCCTTAGAATTAGTACTTCCGATAAATTTGCAAATAATCTTTAACCACAAACGAGCTATGTTTTTTCGTTTTTGTATCTAGCAACGTAATCAAAAATTTGTCTCCCAAATCCTGAATATGTTCTAGTTTTATCTTCAACAGTTCAAATATTAATGGCACCTAAAATAATATTATGGACGTGTTTTTTTTTATAAATCAATCATCTTGGAGATATTTTTCAATGTCATTTTGCTCTGAAACCCTAGACTCTATAGTTTATATCCGCTTGATTGGCCTTTTAAAAAAGCAACGACCTTTTGATATTTAGACACATCGATGTTGTTATTGATGTTCAAAGTAGTCTTCAACATTGAGTAAAATCTCTATCAAGCAGAAGAATTCATTTTCTTTGATAATTCTGCAAAATGCACCAGCAACACTTCTTCTGGACTTTTTTCTTATTTCAAAAATCAAGGAAATTTCTGTTTGGTTGTTGATAAACTTTGTGGGACTTCTTAGGCATTAAATCCAATTCCACAATTGTTGCAGCTTCTCTAATTTCATCCGGTAAATCTTCAGCATTACTATCACTCATTTTTTAACTTTGTTGGCTGAGTTCAAAGCCTCGACTGCGTCTCAGCTTTGAAGCTCCCAGGCGCGGCAAAATCATCTACTTTGTTGCCTTATTAAACAAATAGCTATTATTTTTATCTAGGGTAATTATAACGACACCCTGTATACGCACGTAGACATTGCGCATAGGTAATGTTCTCCTATTAATAAACCCAGCACTATCTAATTGATATCCGGCTTTCCAATCGATGCAATCAGCTCATTAGCCAGACCCATGTCTGCATTATTGTTGCAGAACGCGTTACTAGTGCACGTGCTTCCTATATCTGGGGAAATTCGTGACATATTGCTGATAATAACGGAATTTCTCAGGAAACGCCAATTTCGACGTCTCTGCAAGACTGAACTGCCCAAAATCATGTTCTTATTTGCATAATTCTACCGGCTACGTTAATTAAATTTGAATTAAGTTAAATATTTTTGTATATTGTACGAAACCATTTCACCTTGAAGAATAACTTTTCGAGAACGAATAAGTTAAATATATTAGAAAACTAACAAACAATTCTATCATATAAAAGAAATTTGTCAACTCTAAACTCTCTTACTCGTCACCTTAAGGAACCGAAAATCATCAAATACGGGGGAAAATCAAAGATAACAGTGTTAGAAAACTTTTATTGGCCATCTAACATTTCAACCAAAAATATGTCATGTCGAAATAAAATATTACCCCCGCCATTCTGTGCTTGGGTTTTTGAGTTAATAAAATGGTTTTTAAAGTAAACAGGAGCTTCTTGTTCAAAATTTATGAAATGTAATTTATAGGCTGATGCTTTAACATAATAAGCAATACCTCCTGCATACATTAATCAGTGCATATTGATCACAAAACAAAAATGACTGCCATTCTTAAGCATTAGGAATTTTCTTACATCTTCGCAAATTGTCATCAAATGCTAGGATGACCAGAGAGTTATATGCGCTTACTTGGAAACAGACTACGTAAGCATGCCCAGATAAAAAGCAGTCTTACTGCTACCTTCAATGCCTGGCCCGTATGTTATTTGATGGTTATGGCAAACATTTCTGTGCTATACCTTCACCTACCATGCTGTAACGTTACAGAGGTTAGTTAGACAGAGATTCGGAAATAATATCACAGATGCACTTACGTTAATATCGGCGTTCAGGAAGGTTAAGCCATTTTATCTTCTTCCAAAGAATCAATAATTAATAAAAACGTTAGTAATATCCGATAATTACTGATAACTACTAGCTTTGTGTGCGGGAAATTTCGTACGCCAACCTAGTTTGTGATAAAGATTTAAAATACTTTCTTCTAGGCTGAACGATTTTATAATTTTTTTTAATATTTGTCGCCATTTTGAATACATTTCCTCATTCGACAAAACTAATTGATGAATATCTGATTCCACTTTTCCTATGGGCATGTTTCATCCCACGTCGCTATTAGCTCCACATCATTGGCTGAACGTCGACCTTTTAGTTGATACTCAATTAGTTTTTGTACTGGAGCTACATTTTCTGGACTTGTCACATCTACCGGTCTTCAAGAGCGAGATTCATCATCCAGGTTAACGTTATGGTTTCTAAGCTTTTTGCGGCATCATTCTATTGTCCTTAAATAAGGACATTCATCGTTAAACGCAGCTGATAGTTCATTCATTCACTCTAGAATTGCGTGTATGCAATAATCATTGGATAGTCATACCTTGATAACGATAACCAAACAAGAGCTAAACTTTTATTAGGAAAACTTCGTTTGAATCATCATAAGAGATGCTTGGTGTGATGACAACTACTTACATTTTAATACTACTAAGCGAGTTTTAGTTTGTTTAGTTTGTTTTAGATGCTTTTCCATAACGCCCAAAAGCACTGCTCAGGTGAATAGTGAATAGTAAAATTTTGAGCGATGTAAAAAAAAAAGTTCAATTTTTAGATTTAGCTATCGATGAACTTCTAAATTGCATCACTATGATATGTTAAAAAGTCAGGCACTCTCTAGGCTAAAACATGTGCATTTGAACAACTAGCTACGGTTTACCGTGCTATGATTGAGACTAGATTTAGATAAGGTATTTTACTATGGGGTCGTTCTAAATGAATTAGCATTTTTTTCATTGCTCAGAAACAAATCTTATGGGTGATGGCCGGCGGTGTGTAGACAGCTTTTCAAAAATATCAATATTTCAACTTTTTCTTCCTTTTTTATTATTGCAGTTCATCTTACGACTTTCATAATAAAGATACAAGACAAAAAAACTATTTTTTATGTATCGTTACTAACTCACCAATTTGTATGAAAGGTATTTAACAAATTTCCTAATGAAATTCGTATGAGTCAAAATATTGCCTTCCGTAAAATTCTAAAAATATATCTATTAAGCAAACCCCTTTTTGAGATGTCATTATTGTCATTGTTATTATGGTCCGTGAAGAATTGCAAGGACTGCAAGGACAGTCGGGAATTGGTTGACAATGACAGCTGACGTGCTCTTGAAACATATGTCCCGAATTTTATTAAATCAATTTGTAATGTGTGGATTTCCCGATACTGCGTATTAGTTATTATGGTCGTTTGAATTTGTAGTGTAATATTTTTAAGTATTTTGTATACCTTACTCATCATAACTTGTAAGGATTCACTAACGTCACTAAGAATATTTCTCATTCTTCTTAATCTGCTTGACAATTCCAATATATGTAGCATGTCATACAGAAATAAATAAAGAATAAGAAAGATCATCCATGGTCAGAGACCCCCAGAATCATTAGAATTTATTCATTTTAGCGTACTACAAATTTTGTCTGAGGTGCCGCCCTAACGTATGTATATGTTGAAAGAAATTTTACTTTTATTTTCACCATTCTTAACTAAAATTTCGGAAAATGATAAAATAAACCAAGAGACCATGGCCCTTTAATGGCGTTTTATCGGTTAATTGACATGTTCGATGTTTCTCATGCTACGCATGGTTAAGTCGTTCCTGGAATCACTACATACGCAGTCCTTCTAGCGGGACTAACAGTCCATGTACTGTTCGAGCTAGGTAAGGATACCGCATTTCCGACGCTATTGAGGTCGTCACGTTGGTGTAAGCCCTGACCGGTCTCCCCTAGAGGGCGCCATGTCCTGACGCATAACAGAGCCAGTATATATACAGAGTACAGCATTTTAGACCATTGGCCGTCATTTTTACTCCAAATAGAAACTAGCCGCCTTTCTAAACAAATTTAAACATACGCTTGTTACGTCTTTAAATATATGTTTATTGCACATGTAATATTAAATAATATTAAATAATTCATGGACTTAACTTCTTAGATGCAAGCAATCAAGTAATTATTGTGAGCATTGCAAAACAAATCAGATGTTGAGGAAGGTATTGAATAAAGCTTTTTTCGTACTTTATTTCTTTAAATAATACGTTGATATAAAGTTAGAAGTATGAATATAAGTATATAAGAAACGTATAAACGAAAGAGACAAACCATTGTATAAACTAACATCATTTTGATAAAAATTCGTCAGCTGTGTAGCATTCCATATCTATCCACACCATTCTCTCAAATATTTGCTCTCAGGTATTTGCTTTTCAGTTCACGTGACAGCTTGCTGCAAAGTTTTGCTCCCATGTAAGCTAAGGATGTCTTTTTCAATCTATGGTAGGCAATGCGTAAATTGCATCTGTTTCTGGTAGAGTATTCCCCCGATGATGCACTTATTTCAAATTGTTCTTTATTCTAGTGGCCATGCACAAACACAGTAAGTATATAAAGTGATGCTAAGGTGGGTATGTTTAGTTGTCTCAATACGTTTCTACTTTCTACACGACCACACATTATATTTCAGGCTTCCCAAACATCTTATTGCCTTTTTTTGTATTAAAATACAAAATAAAATATACCCTTACCACCTCGATTTTTGTATTATAAAAACCCGTTCAGGCACGATTGACACACCCCCAGAAAGAAACACCATAACAGAGCAAGGAATGGAAGTTTTCAAATACGACATCCTTGCTGACTCAAAGGTGGCCACCTGCTTCATTGTTCGTATCATAAATACAATAAAGGATACTTTTTGTATCAAATTCACTTGTGTCCACTTGATGATGAAATACTGGATTCACTAATTAATAAAAAAATTGTTTATTGTTTTGTAATGCTTCGATATTTATTTAAAATATTCTTCAGGCCTGATAAATATTTAACTAAGTAATAAAAATGGTGTAACAGCTTTCTCCGATCTCTCACTACAATTAACCACACAACACTGCATTTTAGAGGATACATACAGAAAACACTATCTAAATCCTGTATTGTAAATAGGAGTAAACATGGGGCTTTTGCCGGTAGTTTACAACCTCAAAAGATAGCTGTACGCTCTATATCCACTGGCTCTGTCCCATAACAGCGATTCTAACGATTCGCAATAAAGTCTGCGACGCACCAGCGATGAAGGTGGGTTTATCATTCGGAAGGACACTGACCACGCATAATAGGCAGAAACTCGAGTCCATCTTTAGTGTCTCTTTGCTTTACTTGCTATGGTGATTCCAACAAAAGACCAAGAACTTTTAATGGCGTTTTATCACTTTACGACTTTTACTGTATGCATGCACATAGATTGAATTCTGCTGCTAATGAAGCATGTTCCTCTTTTTTCAGCGCAAATACATTAAACTTTAGCTTCTTATGATTAACATAAGAAACGAATTTCAATGGAAATAAATGTAGTTGAAACTGGTGAAAAACACCCAATCGTCGAATACTTAAATCGATCGATAGTTCTGAAGCTAATGCTATAATCCCGTCTACCCCTTATTCTTGATCACAGACACAAAAAATAAACATAAAGTTCCTTTCAACCTCCCTCCCCCCCCCCCCTCAAGCAAACGTCAAAACGCTTCGAAAAAAACAAGATCGACTAGCCGGAAAAATACTTATCCTCGACGAGAAAGCATGTAAGCTAGCACAAAAAACCAGCGAAAGTCAACCAGCGTCGCGCCTAGCGGTTTCGGGATGATTTGTAATTCAGATTTCGCTACCGGAATCCGGTGTATGCGGTAATGAGCTTAACTTTACCGTCGTGCCGCCAGATGGCGCGAATTTCGACCATTCGGATTTTTCGAAAAAAATACATTCAATACGCGGTCAGGTCCCTCGACCTCCCTAATCCTCTTACGTTCGTATGTAAATGAAGCCAACAGAGGGAGTGAACGCGCGGAACGGTAGTAACGGAAATTTTCCAATATTAAGCAACGACAAATGGATTGTGGTTCGTATGTTTAAACCCTTTGAGCTGCGGTACTGAGTTGCTGTAGTAATAAAAAATGGGCTTTTTAGTAATTGTCAAAACATGATCTCGTATTAAAAATGAAAATCACGACCAAATGAAAATTCCCCGATATTTTCACATTGGAAAGTAATAGAAATTTTCTCTTTGTCTCTATGAAGAGTTTGGTAAACCGACGTTAACATATAGCTAATTATATATTTCTAAATTTAAAATACCAATATCTAGTAACTTTTCGAAAATTTAAATGATAAATAAATTATACAAAAACCTACTTTTTGAAAAACCGGTTTTCGAATTCCAGTTTTCCAGTTTTAACCGGTTTTCGAATTTTTTTCAATAAAAATAGAATAGGGAAAAATATTTTCTTTAATTTATATAAAATAACGAAAAACGAAATCACTATTAAAGTCAATATAAACTAGAAATTAAGGATTACACATTGCTTACACAAAATAACGACAACTCAAACAAAAATTTCAAATTTCAAATAATATTTATATTTATTTCACTAATTTTAATTTCTCCTAAGAAAATAGGGTTTTAAAAAACATAAAATATCCACAGAACGGTGGCTAAGTCTTGTTCTTATTTTGGACACAATAATACCTGAAATTGAAAATACTCGTTCACTAGCTACTGAGCTTGGTTTTATGGTTTTCGGGGCATCAAATAACAAATCTAAGTTGTTTATCCTTTTATTCGTTGCCTCAAATAATGAAAATTCAGCTTTCTTAGTGTAGTGTAGTGTCTTTGGATTTGTAAGTTTCTTTTCAGCGTCTTCAAGAAACTTATGAATTGATTTTTCCATTGCTTCCTTTAAGAAAGCATTACTCTGATGAGTAGTTTCTTCGCTTTGCTCTTCATCAGAATCAGTTTCCACATCAGAATTTGGAAATAATCTAGACAATATCTCTCCCGATAACTTAATAATTTCGGTTTTTGAAGCTAAAGAAAGTACACTAGATTTATTTACTGAAGTGGAAATATTTTGTGGATTTTGCAAATACAGCAAAAGAGTTGCTAATTTTACTTGTCTTCTTTCTTGAATTCGTTTTTCTAGAGCATATAATAATTTCAAGCTTATTTCAGTGCTTAAATTAAATAATTCATTTAACAGAAATTCAAATATACCTTCACTTGTTAATAAATTGGCATCTCATCGCCCTAAGCCTTCAGCTGCTAGACGAATCGCTCCCAAGACTTTATGTAGTTCTAGAAGTTTAGGATATTGAGCTTCATTCCACCTATAAGAAGAACCAATATCATTCAATGCTAAAACAACACATTCTTTTACTGCCAGAAATCATCCAATTATGTCCTCTATACTATTCCACCTTGTTTTGCAGTCAAGAATTAAATTTAATTCTTTTCCTTTTTATTATTTGATATAATTTTGAAGTATGGTGTTTCTTACTGGAGAGAATTTTTTCCTATTCTTTTTTATTGAATCTAATTCAATAATAGTTTCACGTTTGGCATTATCATAAAACGCATTAATGAGATCCATTACTCTAGAGTTGTTTCTCGGTAATGAATATCCTTGTTGCTGAAGAGACCCTCGTATGAATGAGCTATTTGTAATGCTATTAATAGAAAATTCATCCATTGCTGCAAGCTTTGATATGGTTTCTTCTAAACTACTCCTCTTCACTTTCATAAAATTCAAAATATTTGTTTGTTTTTTTTTTGAGGGAGAGGAAGATCCGGCCATTTCTTCTTCGCCGATCGTTTCTGATTTCTTTCCGATAATTATTTTATGAACTGCCTTCAAATGATTGCAGATTGCCGTGTCTATACCTAACTTTTCGAAACTATCCCAAACTTCCAACTTATTCATTTTTATCTAAGAATGAACTATAAAAGTAAAGTTATTAAATAAACATTTTTGAAGTTTATTTTACAATTTTATTATTTTAACTAGAAAACCGGACCGTTTTACCAAACGGTAGATCCTTGAATTGGAATATTGAATAATAAACTAGTATTGATTGAGTGACATGTATTCTTTCGGCGATGATTACCTAAATTTTAATTGCACATGGTCAAATAATTTTAGAACTTTTTGACCTAATGACACATTACCAATAAGTAATATTTGTATATTGAGAACATTAAACACAATTCTCTATTTTATTTTAGCTTATAACCTTTTGAACTATTTTTTAACACTAGCTTTATTTTTGCGTGATTGTCTCTTGAATAAGTTTTACATTTTTATTATCCTTGCGTAGCCGACTTTTATACATTGAAATTATAAACCTACCGTTGCTTAAATAATCCTCATTTTTTGCACCCGCATTCTCCAAGGGCTTAACTCGTTAAAGACCGCAACACAAATACAAATTTCATACCGGAGTTACGTGGGAAGTTATTAAAAACGATTTTACGCTCGCCTTCTTTCTCAAACAATCGTTCTTTGTTTACGGCTGAACAAGTTGAATTATGAAAATCACGGCCGATGTACGTGGCACCTGAAGATTAAAAAATACTCAAGAATTACGGTCACGCCTAAACCGTTTTTAATTACGTTGTTATTTACGGGCGATAATTATTTTGCTCCTGAAATCGTGGAAGGTAACACTACCTTTCGGTAGCCTTCGAGAAAGAAACAGAAAGACTACGAAAAATGTGGTAATGAAGCGTAATCATTAATTGCAATGGAATGTTGTCCCTCGTAGCTTTAGAAACTGCTCAAACTCTATTAGGAATTAATTTTTCTTTTTCTTATGTTTGATTTAGGAGGAGTTATCTATTTCATTAAATTTAAATTATTTTGGAGGTGTGCGCACTTGTAACAGAAAAAAGATAACGACCATCGTCGTAACAGCCATGTTCCATTATGTCCATGTTATTTAGCTCCTACAAATTGGAGCTTGATTTTTAAAACAACGGTTGTAAACAATAAACTCTATAGAAAACGTGTGACAGAGAGTCCAATCTGTGTAGTTGGAGTTAAGTTATGTTTGTAGATGAAACAAATTTGAAAACAATAACTAAAGAAACTGAAAAAACTAGTATTTCCCTAAAATGAAGAATTGATTGTTAGCATTTCAAATCATGTTGCTTAAGTTAATGTGTTAATGTCTACAGTTTTTATTGCACTTTCTTTTTATATTACATTATTTTTATTTGATACAAAATTAGTGTACCAGTTCCCAATCATATACGAGAGTAGTCTTAGAACTTCCCGACCTAACAAAGAAAAAACAAAAAATTGTTGAAAATATATCTTTATTTCTCAACGTAGTTTTCTTCTAGCTCGATACACTTTTCCCAGCGATGTTCAATATTTTCGATACCCTGTTCATAGTGAGAACCGTCAAGCTCCTCAAAATAGCCAGTAACCGCAGACTCCACCCCCTCATTGTTGGCAAATCTTTTTCCACCGAGGCTTTACTTCAAGTTTGGAAAGATAAAATCATCCGAGGGGGCTAAACCTGGGGAATAGGTAACGTGAGAAAGCAATTGGAACTGTAATATTTTTGATTTTGACCACCGCGATGCCAGATGTGTGAACTGGCACATTGTCTCGATGAAACAACACTTTATTTTTTGCCAAATACGGCCGTTTATTCTTGATTTTATCACTCAAACGCTGTTATAAGTTCGCATAATAGTCGCCATTGATTGCTTTTCCTTTTTGAAGATAATCAATGAAAATGATGCCACGCGCATCCCAAACACGTGATGCCATGATCTTGCCTGCAGAAGGAACTGTCTTCGCTTTTTTTTGGAACCGATTCTCCCCTCTCAGTCCATTGTTTTGACTGTTCCTTCGTCTCAGCTGTAAAGTGATGGATGATGTTTCATTCATGGTTATGAACCGACGCAAAAACTCGTCTTATTGCTGTAAAACATCGCCAAACACGAATTATCCTCACAACGCTGTTTTACGCGGCACCCATCTTGCGCATAGCTTTGTCATCGCCAAATTTTCAGTCAATATGCGATGTACAGCGCTTTTTGAAATGTCTACCATGTCTGCTAGCTCGCACACTTTCAGTCGACGGTCATCCAACACCATTTTGTGAATTTTCTTCGCCACTTCTGGCGTGATTACCTCTTTTGATCGACCACTGCGATGTTTGTCTTGGCAGCTCCTACGGCCTTGTTTAAACTCTGCCAACCAATATTTTACTGTTGTAAACGAAGGACCAGATTCCCCTACAGCAGAATCTAAGTCGGCTTTGATTTTGGTTGGTCTGAGACCTCACAAATGAAGGTATTGTATCACATAACGATGACCAATTTTGTCTATGTTTACAAATTCACTGAAAGCGTTCACTATTGATCTTTGCCAGACAAATACTAAACAACGTAACATCTCCAAACTTCACATTCAGGCTTTATAGGATTGGTACATTCTACCATGAGAAATTTTTTAAACAACAATCGCCATCGGGTCGGGTACTTCTGGGACTACCCTCGTAAATTAAACTGTATGTTTTTTTCCCATGTCACATCTAAAGTAGTGAACCGATTTCGATGTACATTGCAAGATATCTTCAAGGAAGTCCAGCTTATAATTTAGGCTATTCAGGTCGAATCTTGAACGCGGTGCTATTCATTTTCGTCGAATTGGGGTGAAGTTTACGTCCCTTGAAGATCTTCATACGTAGAATAAAATTATAGATGAAATTTATCTTGAAACTAAAAAGCCAAGACATTATATCCAATGAGAACATCGAACTGCCTACACATTACAATTACAGTATTGCTTTAAAATATCTGGTAATCCACTGGTAATCTGGCAAAGAGCATATCTGCCATGGTTCTATCGTAGCCAGAGGTACCATGTCTAACACATTTTTTCTTTTGTTGTTTCTACTGAGAATGGATTGTTAGTAGCGAAATATGTATGTAGAGTTATTTACTCATTGAAGTGGTAATGGTATTTTGATTTAGTGGACTATTTCATCAGAGCAAGAAACAATAAGAAAAGAAATCTAAGACAAATTTTATGTAATGCAATGGCACTCAAAATAGATTTTTTGCAACAAGGTAGAAAAGCAATGGTGACTATACACATCGAGGATACAGTAGCAATTCTATATTAGTAAACCTATACATGAATTACACATACAAATTACAAATTCTGTATGCTTTTAATTTAATAGAAAAGACACACAATAAAAGAGGATACGTCCCATTTAAGAGTTCCAATGTTTATTGTACAACTTATACATTTGACGTCACTTCCTAACTCATCCCTATTCTCCCTTGAATTATATCTTCCTATACTAGACTTTCCAAACGTAAAAGTTATTAAATTAGCTACATATTCGCTTTTGTCAGTCACTTATTTATCTTTCAAACCGCAATTTCAAGACGAGTACTTAGTACACGCTATTAGCGACAAGGAGATAACAACGGAACTACGGGACCGGTACCAGCCAAAGCAGTCCTTTGTGCGTAGACGGGGAAACCGCAAAATTCGTCCCGACAGTCGCTTCCCACCACACCACGTCAATTAACATCAAACGCGCTACGCGACGAAGAAGACAAAGCAAACTTAATTTGAGACGCGCGGAGAACGAAACGAGCGTCGAAAGAAAAGTTTCGGCAAAAGACGGAACCGCCACATTCAGCCAACGCCAACAGACGAGGATCATCTGGAATCTTAATCGGGGTCAAATTGACTCTAGTAGGGAGTCCGTTAATTTGGAGCGACTCCCTAACGGAGTCAGGTTGACTCCCTTTGAGGGTTATCTCCGGTGGAATGAGTTCCCGCAGCGCATTATTAGGATATCTGCCCGCTTTTAGACGTAAAATTAGATGATCACTTTCCAAATAAGTGCTTATTTCAGTGAACGCTTAAATTGCAAATGATACGTGGAATACCTTAGAGAACAATAATTTCCTCTGGGCAAATACGTAAATACGACTTCTACTTCGGTGAGCGAAGAAAATGCAATTGAAGCATGTGAAACTGTTAAAATAATTAAGTTGATTTTAAGTTTTAAGAAAATTTCTTTGTTGAAAATATCTTTCTTCTTAGATTATACTCATCGAAAGTAGTTTACAAGTATATATTGTAAAATACGGCGCACTATTTTCATTTTATCTAATGGTAATGCACTTACTTGCAACCCGCATGTATTATAGTTCATAAATAAATGAAATATTTATGTATTCTAAAGTTATTTGTAAACGTATTTATAGACGCTCAGAATTATTGGAGATTTTCCAGTTTTAAAAGTAGTGCTAAATAAATATTAGTAGTAGTTTGTTTTTATTATTAATGGGAAACATATAGTGGAGTGAATCAATCCATTTCAATAATTTTCACTCAACCTCTCAAGTAAATTGCGCGTGGATGCTTTATGTATCTTTACTAACGCTGGGCAAATATACAACTACACACAGTCGATTCTCTATCTCTAGTACAACACGGTCCAAATCCGAAAGAAGTTTATCTTATGCTGACTCTGGCCGTGGAAGCCTTCGTTTTTATTTCGACATGTATATCGTCAGATATATGTTTGCTTCGATATATTTGCTACGCGCGAGACCCACTCCTCCATACGAAACCGCGTGATGGGGGAACAACTGGAGGATACTAAAGACGTGCATTAGCACGAATCTAGGGGGAGAAATCATCTTCCTCCTACCACCCCGACCGCTCCGAGACGAGCACGTTGCCGCGTCCGTTTCCACGACGTCTTTCCGTCCAAATAGCTGAATTCGTTGCCGGCGTTCGTTTGCAGGATAGTTATCCACCCCGAAACGAGTTGGTAGCCGGCATCTATTGACACGAAATCTTTCCGTCCAAATAACTCAGTTCGTTGCCGGCGTTCGTTAGCACGACATGTATCCACCCCAGGACGAGTTCGTAGCCAGCGTCTATTGACACGACATCTTTCCGTCCAAATGACTGAGTTCGTTGCCGGCGCTCGTTAGCACGACAAGAATCCAGCCCACGACGGGTTAGTAGCCGGCGTCTATTGGCACGATGTCTTTCCGTTCGAATAACAATTCGTTGTCGGTGTTCGTTAACACGATAGTTATTCACCCCAAAACGAGTTCGTAGCAGGCGTCTTTTGGCACAACATTTTTCCGTTCAAATAACTGATTTCGTTGCCGGCGTTGCTTGCCACGACAGGTATCCACCCCACGACGAGTTCGTAGCCGGCGTCTATTGGCACGACATCTTTTCATCGAAGTAACTGAGTTCGTTGCCGGCGTTCGTTGATACGACGGTTATCCGCCCTAAGACGAGTTCGTAACCGGCGTCTGTTGGCACTACGTCTTTCCGTAACCCATAAATCACAACGGCGTATTAAAAGAATTATTAATAGATATACATATTTCCTGTTTTCTTCTCTTTGCAAACGCTATTGATGGACCTATGTTCCGTACATTCGACTTAATATATGTAACCAAGTTTAAAAGGTTTCATTTACTTCCGGTCCGAACTGTATATGCGAAATCTGAATAACTATATATTTGTATTTGTTTTGAGAATATTTACTGTTCAAGCTGTTTGTCTTTTCTGTGTTATTTTACCCCGGCGCGAAGTCGATACAAAACCGTGTCGAATGACTATATACGCTTGTGTATTTTCAAATAAATCTCCTATAATCTATATATATTGTTGCGTTTGTTCTGTTTGGTTTTAGTTACCATGTTGTAGCGTATACGTTCTTGAACCCTGGCGTATCATAGGGTACTTCACTAGGGTTTGATTATCGATTATTGTTATGCGACTAATTATGCGTAACTAAGCAAATAAACACACTTAAAGGCACTGTACACAGCCCAAACGATATTAAAGAACTACGACTGAGAAGAGCGAAGGCTGAGACCTGCGTTTGGTCTACGCTACCGTTATAGGCAACCCATTTGGCATATCACTGACAGGATATTTCAAGCGGTAAAGCTTAAGGGATGAGAATTGCAATGACAGAGTTATAGGTAGGACCCTACGGTTATCACCTGATTAGGGAGATTTGCCGTATTAATAACTGACCGCCGTTTATTCAAAGTAAAAACACGTCGCACAGTAGAATAGAGAATTGATGACTCTCGACGTTTGGACCGCCATCGGCCCAAAAAAAAATTTTTTTTGGAAATATGTCTGTTTAGATGTGTGTATGTACCCACGATAAATCATAAACGCCACAAGATAGATCGATCAGATTTGATATGCGTGAGTTAGAGCAAAAATACAGTTTTCTATTGAGTCTTGAAGAAGATAATTGGTACAAATTTCATACAAACTTTACTAATGTCAACAGATAACCCAATATGAAATTGCAGCTGAATGCCGTAACCGGAAGTTGTTCTTGCCCCGCACACGTATCCGGCTGCTTTCATATAACCTATTGATTTAAATAGAAATGATTAATTTTGGTTTTACACAGACGTTAACAATGATAAAATATAATAAAATGTGCAATTATAGCTGAAGCGCGCAACCTGAAGTAGTACTCTACCTAAACACCCTCTCGACTGATTTCATGTATGTATAACCATTAACTTAATTAAATTTTTATTTATCGTTGATGCCGATACTTGACGAAATTGCATTATAACTCAATTAATAAAACCAAATAACAGTTAAATTGCACTAATTTGGTACAATTTAAACGTTATTTGATTAATTCCATTATTTCTATTTCCAAAAAAGTCCGGGTATTCTTTGTTGATTTGTTCCTTGAATCTTACAGCGAAATCGATGCTATCTAGCATAAATTCAGGGGGGCGAATGAGGAGTTATCTCTAAATTGTCGTTCATCGATTATTTATGCCCAGTTTGCAATAAATTCTCCTGTCGAACTTCGCGGGAACAGTTTCTCAGTTTACCCTAAAACCCATCTAAAACCAATCATTAAAAAAATACCGCTAAGTCCGATCAAACCAGCAGCTTTGCTTACTTTAATCACTTTCTGCGCGGGCCTGGTTGCCAGCCTGAAATTATGCCATGAACGCTCTGCTGAGCGTTATATTTCTTGCTGGTTTTACTACAGGCACAATTTAACATGAGGTTGGTGATGCGGCATACTGAAAAAGTGGTAAGCACCTCTACGTCGTACACTATTAAGGGGATAGTAGCCCGAAACAGCTGTCTGTACGTTAAGAGTGTCTGTTGCTACATAATCAGATATGTTGTGTCGTCCTAAATGTGTAGTTCTATACATTTATGTACTTAGATTCTGTAGTATGTATTGTTTAATTTATTTCTAAAGCATTTATACTTCTCCCATGCAATATGCAAATGTGTTATGTTGACGTGTTTTAGATTTAGTTGCTAAAGCAAAAATGAATACTTAATTATGTATAGAATTACTTTTTTCTGGAGCCTCACATGATACAATATATTTTAGTATCGTGTATTAGGATTAACAACACTAGGCAGGAAGATAAAGAAATACCGCAGGCTGTATATACTATCCCATTGTATAAAAGTCGGAACACAGGAGATGAAGCCATGACTATAATACACGGATGAAACAATAGAAAGTTCGGAATTGTCCCAAGCGGAAATCGTTAATAGCCGATCCAGTTAAACATAAAGTGTGGTCGTTCCATCGAGCCATATCCGCAGCGCGGAAACAACTTTTTTACTTTATGCACATAAAAACTACTTTGCCGGAAAACTTTTACCTAAAGCACATATCAAGAAGTAAAATAGACCCAAACTTAATCCGTAAAGTCGCGAAGTTTTCGTTGAAGTGGCACCCCTGACGATGTTCACCGCGGTCGAATTTATCTCCGCGAGCACATTAATGCAGGGCTCCCCGCATGCTCCCGTGTTTGTACGCGGTACATTAATTTCCCCAGCTGCATGGGTAACAGCAGGGTTTACATGCGTAACAGAGCGACACACTTATTTTAATTGGGAGAAATATTTCACGTGTTTCGCAGGGTTACGGAATCGTTAGTTCGCGAATGACAACAATGGCGGTTAATAACACTGAAGCTCGAATGCGAAAAAAGCTTTCCGCTACCGCTCTCGTACCCGTCACAGTAGTGATTCCCATTTAGAATTATTACTGGAGGGATATCGTTTCCAGTGCGTGGTGCTAGTGTTAATGCTGTGTTCACAGCTCAAGAAACGCACAAAATAAATTGCATATGTACAAACGTGCAGATCTATGTAGATGAAAACGTGGTATTTTATGAACAATTTTTTACCAAAGCAGTCTATTTTATTTGCCGTTAATCAACTACGTATGTTCAGCATTTAATTAATATAGTGTACCTGGCGCCTCCACCATTCATGTTAGAGAGATTGTTAGAATGTATCAGGCACTACATGGAGGTAACGCAACGATGGATCGTGTCCCGCAGTGGTTTTGTTCAAATAAATTGTGCTTGAACGACAAAAAAACTAATTCTCTCTTATTTCACACTGTTCAGGGTACCGAAAATATTACTTGTAACCTTCATGTTGGTACTAAATCTTTGCAGAAACTGCACTCTGCTAGGTTCCTAGGAGTCATAGTGCAGGAGAATCTGTTGTGGAATGAACACTGCGACTACCTTACGAATCTCTTGCATCAAAAAGCTTACCTAT
>JARFOC010001185.1:488232-523933 GCA_031763485.1 Osmoderma eremita | reverse complement strand
ATTTTAAACAAACAGTCAAGAAATTTTTAATCAGTAACTGTTATTATTCCATTGACGAATTTTTTCTTTGATCCGGTCTAATATATTTGTCGTTCTAACTACTCGTTTCTGCATTTGTGTATTATTTTTTTACTTATTTAAGTTTAGATTTAAGTCTAACTTTATTTAGGTTTTCCTTAGTTTTAGGTTTGTATTTGCTGCTATACAGGCACCTTAGTTTATTTTAATTCATTTTCTTCACTCTGTCTTGACTGATTCTATTGTCTTTGGTACCTTTGAATCAATAAATGTTACTTACTTACCGGATTCGCGAAACACATCATCCGCATAACCTACTAAACGTTGTATTGATTGATTATCGTATGTCTACTACTTATTATTACTATACTGTGTTGAAATATCTGTGACCCACCTTTCTTCATTGCGAAATTCCGAAGACGCAGTACTCGTAAATTGTAATTATATTAAGCCCCATTTAAGCAGATTAACTCTAGAGGAACACCCATCAACGCTGTTATTGTTTACCTCAAATGAGTTTCTCCCCATTTCGATATAATTCTGATTTATTAGTTTCTATGATTTAATCCTTTATGCCCAAATATCAACCAACGATTGTAAACCATAATTATCCTACATTATCCAAGATTGACTTTAAGAACATGGTGATTTATTTAGGTGGCCATGGTTTTGGTGATATTGCCTATTGTTAACGACGTATTTTTGTAATAGACTGAGAGACTCAAAGCAAGGGCAACAATATAAATTCAATAAACTAGCAAGCAAATATCACCTGAAATTTCAAGGTTGAAACACGGCCATAAAACTTTTATGGAGAAACATAAACTATAAATACCAGACATAATTGCAAAATAACGTCTAATTACCTCGTCTTAAATTGAACCGCTAAATAAATAAGCATTCATTTAGTGGTTATTTTATTTGGCCTTATTTAAAATGTGCCTGTTTTTATTTTTCAGTACAATATTAAGAAGAAGGAAGAAGTGGTAGACGCCTTCCAAGAAGAACCGAATCCCCTAATGCGCAAGAAGAAGACGCCAGAAGAATTAGCACGAGAAGCCGAAGCAGAGGAAGAAGACGAATTTACAAGTGAGTGCATGGCTAGGTTTACAAAAATGAAAAAGCAGTGCTGTATTATTTAGTCACCGTTTGATTCAATAATATGCCAAAGGAATCTTTTAGTAAAAACCTAATAAAACAATAACTAAATATCAGATTCTTTCAGCACCTCAAGATTAGTTAAAATTAGTGTAGAATCACCTGATCACTTATTACGAAGTAGTTATTAAATTGATATAGTAGTTTAAATTATATAGTTAGTTATGTACACGCAGATGTACCGCAACCTCAATGCACATACCAACATTTAATTAGAGTTTAGTCGTGAAATGTGAAAAATTATATTTACAACGATTATACAGCAAAAAAGAATAAGGGACCAAGCTTGGTTATACAGCAATTGTAATTGGATAAATAAAATTTTATTACGTGCTATTAAATAACAGGAGACGTTAACAGCTGCATGTACATAACAAATTTTTACAGACTTAATCGTCATTAATAATATCTACTTAATTCAGCATGGTAAGTTTAGGATAAGTATCAATCAAAAAGTCTCAAGCCAATATCTCACGATTTTCTATGTACTTTTACAATTTTAATATATTAATAACATATACATACACAATATGGTTAGTGATAACGTCTATTGCACTTAAAACAGATTTGTGGAATACAAATGGTGAGATCATTTACTTTTGATGAAATATATTTCTTAGTTGTCACACTAAATTTACACAATGACAATAGTAATTTTTTCAACTTAAGCCAAAATCTTTCAATTATCAACTTATCCCCGAAATAATTTCTAGAAGTTTCACAAACGTGTGTAATATGAAATATAGCAATTTCACTGTTAGAAGACTTCCATCATGGCAATTGTGTAAATCAGCTTTAAGTCAAGCAGACTGATACATATATATTATACAATTTAAAGTAAATAATTAGTATGCAGTCACCGCAAAAAAGGGAGAAGTTTTTATTTCTGTTTTTTTTTCGAAAAACACTTTACGCGAATAATATTTTAATGGCCAAAATTAGAAAGGCGGTATTTCTTGAATTATACGCATTTTGTCGACGAAATATTTTTAGTAATTCATGATTTGCTAGTAAACTTGCGTTATCGGCGGTAAGAAAACCGTCATTTTCCTGGAATTTTAGATCTGCATCTATATGAAGTATTTATTTAGACCTGCCAGCTGCCTTTGGAAAATAATATATTGCTTCATAATCATAAAAAGTTACAAATTACAGGCACTCTTTCTGAGAAAAAATTATACATTTTATTTGATTTCTTTTTTGTCATTCTAGGAACTCTAGTCCTTCCACAAGTTGTTTCATTAAGTAAAGCTTAGTTATATTAGTTCCAATCATACCATATCAAGATGCAGTTAAATGTGATAATACAGTAACATTTTAGTTTGGGAATTGAGAATTTTTGTATTATTTTATCATTAAAATATCTAATTATCTAATTGAAAGTATCTAAATATATTTAAAAGTATATAAACTTACGTTTTGGATCATCCAACACATCTAATTGTGTAGCAACAGACACCCTCATGCGGGGCTACAAACCCTCATCGGTATACGACGGAGAGATGCCTTTTGCCCGTTCAGTACGCCGCATCTTCAACTTCACGCTAGAATGACTTTTTCGTGAAACTCCAGGGGCATCTAACGCCCAGCAGCGAATTCATGGCGTAATCTCCAGGCGATAGCTAAGTTACCAGTCCATAGAGATCTGTATTAGCGTGTGATCCTTATCGGCTTCCGAAACATCTATTTGTGCCTAAGGGTATCTGTTGCTACATAATCAAATGTGTTGTGTGGTCCAAAAAGTATTGTTTCTATATTTTGAAATATATTATATACTTTCAATTTGAAGTTATGTGCCGAATATTGGCAGAAATCGTTTTCGATTAAAATATCTAGCTTAGCTTAAAAAAAAATTTCTAATTGCTAAAGACCCATATATAGGCAAAACACTTCCTAATGATAAAATAATGCGACAATTCAATATGAGCACATTTTTTAACTCATCGATGGATCACGCGCTTTATCTTAATCCATCGAATGGAATATCGACGAAATTCATGGATCTGTTGAAATTCAAGTTTGAGGTTATGTTACTTCTTTCTAATATTGCTTATTACAAACGTAATTCGTGCCTTCCTTCCGTCATATTTGATATTTGTCTCTTCTTCAAATAAATAAAGATATAATAACATATAACCACATAAACTTTGCAGATTTTGGATTTGTTTTCTGAATATTAATGTTGTGTTTTATCTCTATTCTCATCACTGCGTTCTTAACCGTGAAGGTAATTGTAAATCCCGCTTAAAAATCGGTTACATCAAACGAATACATTTGCCATGGCACCTCATCGCATAAACCCATCGGTTGAGTTTAAAAATGTCTTTGGTTCTAATGAACTTAGCTTACTCAAAATCTAAAGTTACTAAAAAGATTCTGTCGAGAAATGCGAATTCTTTGAAAGATAGAACTATAAAACTGTTTTCACCCAAACCCAAAAACGGAGTGCATATCTATTAACTCCTAACTTAAAATCTAAAGAAGCAAACGTAGAAAGTTCTTCGAGAATACAAGAAATAAAAAAAACCTTTTTACGGTTACTGTATACAATTTAAAGTAATTAATATATACAAATCACCCCTTTTATATAAACAATCTATATGTGATGTTTAATATCAATCTACCTATATTTTATTATAAACCCTTTTCAAATGTTGCATAATCTTATAAGTAATTGTAAAGTATAAAATCAATATTCAATAAAAATAATCGTACATATACTAGGAAATATGTGTCACTTCCCTCGTTTATGGAAATTTAAACGAAATGTAATGAAGACAATATGAAGTACATTTGCATTATCAACAGTAATTTTTGTATTGCTACAATGTTCAAGTATTTATAAAAAAAATAGTTTTTATTCAGGTTTTATGTGTAATTAATATATTTTTTATGTTTTAATTTACCTTTTGGCACAATTACAATATACTAAACACGCGCATACCTACACTGGCCTAAGATTAAGTAGTATAAACAAAAACGGAAACATTTCGGCATCATATCCATCAACCATACCCATGAAATATAAGGAATCAGGCAAAAATACAGATAAAATACTTAAATCACGTGCCTTTACCTTTACATCCAAAAGATACATTAATATATAAAATGATATATAGAAAATGAAAGATATTCATAAAGAAATTATATCGGTATGGGTCGTATTGCCAAAAATTGAATCGCATGCTTTTCTCTAAACGGTAATATAAATATTTTCCATTTTTATGCATCCATTTTAACTATCTGTTGGCTGTTTCATCGAAAATTATATATATTATATATAATATATATAATATATTATAGAGCTCTGTATACTTATATTGTATATGCATTTAGCATTTGCCCTTTATTTACATGTGACCCCGTTCTTTTATAATTTCCTGTCTTTTACTTTTCCATGCAAGAGGTTATATTTTTACCCTGGTTATCTGTGTTGTATATTTTGTGAATTGTGTCAAAATATTTTCCTTTTAAACTTAAATAATTTATTTACTTATTGTGTTTTACGTATTTTATTATAACATTCCTGGAAAAATAGTAGATACTAACAACACACTACATACATACTTCGTAATATTTCTTTTTTAATAAACCCAAACACACGCATATCACGTAGCACTTACGATCATAAAGCACATTGCTATACATTAAACTTAAACAAAGGTACAACTTATACCAATTTATAAATTGTAGGTTACCAGTTTATATGATGATTTTATTTTATTTCAAAATCACGATGAATACTTTTTATATAACAATGGCAGTATAATATTTACTATTCGATATTCCATGGTTCCATAGCTTTCGACCCCTTAAATTTATCTCTGGGTACTTAATTAATTCTGGGTATATTTACATAGATGTTCTAAAATAGAAATACTGTATACATAAAATACAAACACATATATCTAATTAAATAAACAGTAATTTTTTCATTTTGTATTTTATATTAAGTTACTTACATTTTTATTACTCTGTTTTCTTTTATATTTTTTTGTTTACAATGATTAAGGACAATGTTGAATCTTGAAACATAAATAAAAAGATATATAAATTGTCGTTATTATGTTTTTTTTTTGCTTTGTCTCCATTTGTCTTTCTTTCGTAATGTTTCTTTACAAAGCTCATTTCAGGTTTCCTTCGTTTTTTTTACTTACCTTTATCTTTAACATCTACTTTAACGTTTCGTGCCTTGCATTTTCTTTTTAAATGAGGCGAATGTTTTACTTGAAACAACTCAATTACCCCACGGGTGCGCCCGTCCTGTAAATCCATCCTTCCATTCTAACTTATGAATTGATATAATTTCGTAATTTCTTTATGTATTTTATGAAAACTTATAGCGGGATGGAGTGGGATTATATGAATTTTAACCGCTGTATAAAACAGTTAGAAACAGACGTAAAAGCGTTTTATACTTATTATGACAGGTTAAATAGAACTCTGGTGGAGGCGCCTACGGGACAGTTTAAATGAAGAAAATAATTGATGGGTGTGGGTTAGGGGGTAACGATAGAGTACGTAACTCTAGCCTTTCCCGATACAATGCGATACGTTGTAGTGGGGGAGTTGGCTCGGAATTCCCGAGGTCTTGGTCGGTCGTACACCGTCGGCAAAATGAATGTATACATATGCATACATACGCCTGGGGTATTGCTTTTTTACTTGAGAGAATGATCTGACCGGAATAGTTTCTCTTCTGAAATATAATTTACATAAACATCATCACTATCTTGTTGAATAAAGACATTTAAAAATAATAGATAGGATTGATAGTCCAAATAATGCTCTTTTATTTGTTTGTATTAGTTCTTAAATTAGGAGGAATATTTTTTTAGTGACAAAAACTTTGAGATACGTGTTCAAGATAAAAAAGACACTGTTTACTTCTATTTTATTGCTGGTTATATAAAATAGTGTGTACAAGTACTGTATGTTCAGAATGTTTACAATTTTTTTTGTGTGGAAAATGGAGATTATGTTCAATAAATTATTAGTAAAATACAGATCATTTTACTGTGACTTCTTTTATTAAAACTCTGAGTTGTAATTAATTTAACTAACATAAATTCTTTTAAATCTTCATTGTGATATGTGAGGGCATAATTATGTGTGCTATTTTATACTTTTGTCTTATTATCTTGCCAAATTATTGCTAGTACATTTTTTAATTACTAATGTAGCATATTTTAAACTTTTGCCATTCAAATCATAAATTCCTATAGTTTCTCATCATTTTTTTCAATAAAATTATTTATTTACTTGACTAATTTTATTTTATAATTTAAAAAAAAAAAACAAGAGGGGTTTTAAAGATCTATATCAATCTATCATATCTATTCAAACGCCGTACATTCGACAAAACATCATGCACATCTGTGTACATTTAAATGTATCGATACAGGCTTGGATGCAATACCTTCCAGAGGCCTCGATCGAGACAGCATGACGTCGCTCCAATGTATCGAGGCCTCATAATCTAGCTTGGTGTTAAACCCTAATGTGGATACTCAGAACATTGTAGAAATGTTTTCGGGGTGGTGTAGCGTGTACTATTTATACTTGACGTTTCCCTGGACATGCTTCTTCAGAAGTCGTCTAAAGACTGATGCTGTTGAGTAGTTTAAAAAGAAAAATGTCATCCTATTTTCCAGAAACGAAGAGTCGAAATCCTGATAGTTCTTTCCTTTTGTGCAATTACTTAAAATAAAGAAAAAAATCATGAAATAATATCGTGGTGTAACCAACTTACTGTTATGAATCCTCTAAACTAATTCAACTCCATTAAATAAATGTGCATAAACTAATATGAAATTACGAAATTATTATCATTTTTGTACCTTTATAGTAAACACACATCTCCGAACCCTTTCCAGTAATCTAAACATACATTTTATATCTGTGCGTGTTTGTCTGTTTTAACTGTACATGTACACCCTCTGTTTTCTCGATTTTCAGAGCTGAAGAACACGATAGAGACACAGGTAAACGAGCTCAAGTCTCAGATAGAGAGTAAATGTGTGATGCAATGAATCTTGGAGAGACATAGCGACATCCAACAAACATGGCTTTTACTGCGCCCGTATTCCCCGACACATCACCACTCAGAGAGAATACATCCGACATTTGGTTGTTTAAATTAATAATCGAGCAAATTAAATAGGATAAGATACATTCGATTATTTAAGGATTAAAATTAAAAGCATATTAAAAAGGGAAATAACACGTAGATATTGCGTCGTTACATACGTATACTAGCATAATATTTGAAATATACAAGTTCAACAATTTCGAAATAAAAACAAAAAAAAATATTAGCGTTACCTGTGATCTAATCTAGTAGCTTGAGTTAGGAGACGATTAAAAAAGTGAAAATTGTTGACTTATACAATTTTGTTCGTGTTTCGTTACTAGCGGATAAATGATCATGACGTATTGTCCCTGATGTTTAGCGCAGCAGAACTGCCAATGTTTAAAAATAAAAAAAGCAACATAGAGATAAAAAAAGAGACTGCGATAAAATAACAAAGAAACAAAAACAAAACAAAAATATTACGACGATGCATTTATATAGTTTCGGAAATTATTAATATTGAGGAGACTTTTCAATAATTTATTTAAAAAAATAAGAAACTTTGACTTAGGTCAGAATCGATAAGTTGACATGTGTGACGTAATATTTTTGTCCTAAAAAGTATATATATATAGTTGTAATAGGATTTCCTTTGTTTAAATAAAATTACTGAAAAAAATAATAAATAAAAGCATACCCCTTATTTTAGAATTATAGATAGACTAGTTTTATAACCACGAATTTTTTTGTTACAATTTTATTCGTCGGAAAATACCAAAACAAAAACAAAAGTCAGTATTACGTGTAAAAACAAATGAAAAATTAACAAACAAATTCGTCGATTTGTTTCCTTCAGACCTTTAATTCTATTTCCATATAAATTTAACTCTCTAATTTCAAGTGTGTAATAAACATTAACGTCACTATTACGCAACATACACACACACATATATACTCGTAAACCACTACTCCATCAGCGAACGAGGCTAACCTGAAAAAATGTTGTTCTGATAGTCATCCAAATTCCTCCATCTCTCTTTCACTGTGTATCGTCTTTTAGTTGTAGATGTTCGCCTTCGATGTTTTCATAACCTCCTACTTCGTAGTTCCCACTTTTCTTTAGCTATTTTTCTATACGATTCTGATATTTCACAAATCGACGAGGATTATTTAAAAATACCGCGTCGACAATGCATGCGTCACAATTGTTATTATCGTATAATGACAGTATTACTTGATGTCCTTCGTTTACAAAATTTATTTTACATTAGAGAGATATATCAGAATAAGAAAGCAAGTTTATAAAAGTGGAAACTTAAAAAGTAACTTTACTTTAAAAAAAAAGATAATGTTCAACAAATAATGCGTGCAGTTAAGGAAATGCATATTGCTACCATCGCTCTATCTATGTGTGGATGCCGGCATTTCACCGTATCACGGCTCGTCAGCACACCTATGACAAGTGGGTGGTAGCAATTCTCACGTAAGATCTAGTATATATTGAACATTGACAGATAATGATGCTAGTGGGAGACAAATTATTCATTTAATCACCCACTGCAACATGTGACGCTATTTAGCTATTTTAAATCTACGAATTCGAAAAATAATCATTGTTATATTTTTCGCAGTATAGCAGACGCGTCTATCATCGTCTAACGACCGCGGCAAACCCATAATATATTAAAATTGAATTTAATATTGCTACCATCCCTCTATCTATGTGTGGATGCCAGCATTTCGCCGTATCACGGCTCGTCAGCACACCTGTGATAAGAGGGTAAGGTCGTACTGAATATTGACAGATAATAATGTAAAGGTTGTAACAGTAATTATTGTGCAAAATTGTAGAATTCAAAGTAACGAATAGCGTCACGTGTTTGCGGTAAGAGAATAAATTCAGAATTTATCTCTCACTAGCATCAATGTCTAATATTGTAACATATATATGAAATCAAACGACATAATTGCCAGCGCCCTTTTGTTAAATGAATGATTTAAAAAATTTAAATTTAAAAAAAATAGCCGTAAATTATTACATTAACCCAACTATAACTTAAAATTACTGAAGACATCAAGTAACTAAAACCGAAGATCTACTAATGTGATCTTTTTTACGGTAAAATGTACTTTAAGAAAATATACATTCACCGACGAATTACATGTGCCTTATCAAAATTCAAGACAGTAATTTGGATTACGTTAGAGAAATCAAAAACGAATCATTTACTTGTGTAATATAAAATTGTTATCTTTGTGTAAGAAAAGAATAGTCTTTACCAAAATCGTTACTGACCACTTTGAAATAAATTTTATCTATCGGAATTTCTTCTAAACGAAACCACGTCTCTTTTTATTCTTAATGCAATCCTCTTTCTAAAAACCGTGAAAATATGAGAATCGTTATGGAATTTAACAAATAATTTAACAAATAAAGTTTGTTTATTATATGTATACCGGTTGATTGTACCGCAAATAATGACGAAGATATCTCATATGAAAGTTTCACTTTAAAAGATCTTCAAGTTCTTGTTGTTGGTTTTGTTGTGACCGCCAGCTTCGCTAAATAATGCCTTTATTTCATTATATGAATAGGAAAATATAACTAATTAAAGCCCAGTTAACCTCGATGTTGTAACAGTTTAGATTCGATTATTTTTTAACATTACATTTTTCATCTTATTGCTTCTATGTGGTCGATGTTGTTGCATGCAATCGGTATTTATCACATCTATATATATGAGGTTGTTGTTTCCTCTGTCTCTTTGTGTATTGACTGTCTTTCTCTTTCTCTATCTCGCCGTCTTTAATATTGTATATCACACATAGTTATATGACGACCAAAGGACATCATCATTGAGTTAATATAATAAAACATAAGAAGTAACTTTTGTGTATTATACCATACCATAAAATAGGGTTGCTAATAATGAAGTTGAGAACCTTAGTATTTAGCACAGCATCTATAACCTCTTTCCGAAGCACCAATATTTTTATGACCGATACATGTGTAGATATTTTTACATTTCTACGTATCTATTCATCTCTCTAGACTGTATACGCTTTATCATTCTAATTTATGATTGTGTCATTGTTCTTCTACTTTCCGACTAAATGTATATGTGTCAATTACGTCTTTATATCTTGTAACTTATACAACTTATAGTCTCTAATAGTAGATATGTACTACGTAGTGCTCTTAGTGTAAATAGGAAACAGTATATATTCTATGTCTATCTTGCATCAGTGTTTGCATGTGCGGTTTATTAGTAGGGAAAATATAATAAATAGGAAATGTGTCGTTGCTCAACATAACTGTTAATCCTTTCTTGTAAATACACATAAAACAATAATATGTTGCATCTATGTATATTAAATGTTGTAAAAGTTTTTGGCAAAACGCAAAATAACCATTGGTGTAACTTTTTTTTTAATGTTACATGAATACCATGTATCGGAATTTGGGTGAATAAAAACTTTGCCTGAACTGTAACACTATCGTAAATATCGTAATGCAATGAACAGAAAATATACACATCTCAATCCATATACAACTGTTTTTTTTTTATTATCGATATGAACTAAGGAAGGCGTACTAGGCGTTTTTACTTTGTTGTTATATATAATATGCGAATGCAAAACAATGCAACACAAGACGTAGTTTGTGTAAAATAAAATAGTTATTGTTGTAAAATGGTGATGTTAATAAGGTTAAGGGTAAATCTTGTTTGTTAGGGTAATAATTTGATCGTATGTCGAGCTGTTTATTAGTGCAAATTATATTATACGAAAAACAAATTTTAACTTAAATTGTCGTATTTATTTTGTTGTGGTGAGTCTTAGAATTGTTACTCTTACAAACACCTACCGCCTATTACGTCATCTAAATGTGACATTATAAGCAATGTTTAAAAGTAACTTATTAGTATCTAGTGTGTGATATATTTAAAAGAAAAATAGGACGTACACTTTGAATCCCTATATTATGAACTTAAAATTAGAACTGTTTACGTAAGGTATTGTGTGTCTTAGAAAACCATTCTGAGCCTTAATTGGAAACAAACTTCGACAATTCAATCAAATAAAAACGAAGATTGCCTTCAATTATCGTAAAGATATGATTTATCTACAGTCTGTCTTTTATAAAACTAGCTGTTTTTCTCTTTGATAATCCTAAGTTCTAAACAGCAGATAGTTTTAAAATCGACGGCTCTTGTGTAACACATTTTTTATCGCCGAAAATTCCAGCACGCAAAAATCTATTTACGTTGTTTATTATTGTTATTGTTATTATCTATTCTGAACATCTAAAATTACCGGAGACAACGACACGTATGTACATGTATATTTATAATAACTATATAAAAAGAAATAGTCTTATTATTAAAATAAATATAATATCTATAATAGTCTGCAAAAGAAGGAAAATCCGTAAATGATATTACTTAGTGTTTATATTCATCATTATAAAAACTATTATACTGTAAACTTAAAAAAATCTTATCCATTATCATCCCTATAATTAATCTTTGAGAGGTTTCAAATCAGATAATTCGATGATTTTCCAAAAATCTAAAAGAACGATTTCCACTAGGAGAAACAATAGCGGCACTTGCGCAAACATCAACCAATGCGATCCTCAATGTTCACTCGGTGCAGGATATTATCTCTATTCACACGATACACCAATTAAACAAAAAGAAACATTGAAGGACGGTACAACAATGAAAACCAGATTACACTTTCCTTATACCGATCGGAATCTCCTAATGGTTGTCGCTTCTGATGGTCAGATAACGCAGAATTTCACTCATCTAGAACTGAGACATGATGTGAAATTTGTAGGATGAAAGGAATCAGAGCTTTCGCTTTATAAAGAGACGTCAGCGTAAAAAACTAGTGATACATGCAAAATAACCCAAAGAATAAGGTAATAAATAATTATTAAAAATAACCACCGTTTATTTATGATGTATCGGGAAGATTTAGAATTGATTCCTTGTAAAACTAAAAAGAGGTTTTCTTAAAAAGTTAACAATACCGAACTTTATTAAAGCATAATGTTTTACTGACAATATTTATTTTTTAATATCTTTTTTTTACGTATGTATTTCAAAAAATGATTACATAGATTTATCTGATATCTAAAAAGTCGAAAAATAGCCGTGGAAATCTGTCTAAATCTTCCACTAATACTCATGAATACGATTAATGTATTGTTGAATAAACCAATATAGTAATATTCGCAGTATATATGATATTGTATTGTAGATATTGTTGTTAATTCGAAATATTTAGTTTTCTATTTGTCTCCGCATTATGCGAAAAATACAAACCAAAATCCACGTACGGGCGGTAATTTATCCGAAGAGACGAGCTGATTATATGCGAAAACCGAAGAAAGTAAAATAGATAGGCTAAATTAAAACATGGCCGATAATTTCTCAAACCGCAGATAGTCAGCACCTTAACGATAAGCAATACCAGCCCGTGTCAAAAAGCTATATTAACGTAGCACGGAGACAATGTAGTAGCCTTTTGTATTTAAAATTATACATACATACACTTATTAAAAGATCCATTGTTTCATGTGCAATGAGACAACCACGTTTGTAGAAGCCAAGAGTACCTCTAGATAGATAAGGCTGTTCACGTTGTTATATACTATTAAAATTAAGTAAGAAGACGCAAAAGAATGAGGAAAAATGTAAACATCTAAAAAAAATTGGGTAAATTAGGCAGTTCTAACTAAGAACGATGTAATAGCGATCGGAAATTATTGTTTGGTTGTTGTTATAGCTGTACGAAAAACCACCCGCAATGTTATAAAGTCACTGTCAGAATGGACATTAAATAAAAATTACAGTTTCAATAGATGATGTTTTATTTAACAAATATAATTGAACCCTTGGCATAAAATAGATATATCGACCAAATGAGATAAGTGATTAGTGCAACCACGATATACCGGGATAGCGCAATGGTAAGAACGCTAGGCATCCGTCTTGGATGTTGATGGTTCGAATCTCCGTGCGGCAATCGATTTAAAAAAGAAAGTCGGTTGCAGCCGGTGATCGGTACCTCTCCCGGTATCCTTCAGTGCTGGGCCAAAAGTCGGCACTGCTGCCCTCTCACGGCGAGAAGAGGCAGTAACAAGCCACACACACCAACCACTTCTCACACACACAGTGCACACGGAGGAGGTAGCACAAAGGGCCCAATATGGGTGGCTCATGTACGTGCGGCCTACGGCCTAGTGCAATCACGGGGTTGCCACTTTTAACTATGGCTTTCAAACAGTAATAAAAATTTTAATTCAGATTATCCTGTTTCATATTATATTAGCTCAAAATTAAAAAATATACAGAAATACAAATAATATACAAAAGGCAATGTCTTTTAATGATATATTAAAGTTTTACAATCAGATCTTAGAAAAGTTAATTGGAATGAGGTAAATGATTGTTATAATAAATTTAATGTAATAGTTGTATCCATAATTGATGAGCATTCCTAAAAAAAGGTAAGTATGATTAAAGATTACCCAAGAGGTTGGGTTAAAAGTGCAATCCGCGATTAAAAGACGACTATATGAGGGCCTTGTAAGTGACAGAATTAGTTAAGACATATATATACCATTTAATGAAATATATAAGATAGCATTTGATGAAAACCTAAAACATCAAACTATAGCCATAAAAAATGCCATTATAGGCGCATGGTTTATTGCTGGAATCACCAGCTCTATTGCATTTGTCTCTGTGGCTTGTGTATTTGACCGGTGTCCCCTAGATGGGGGTATGTCGTGACGCATGCAAGTGGATGGGACATTTTGCAATGACTTCGCGACGCATTAGCGATGAAAGTGGGTTTAGCATTCGGTCTTAGGTCCTGTTCTATTTTTGTATATATTAATGACATTGAAAATACTTTTTTGGACAATCTCAGTCATAGGTATAAATTTGTATGCTGATCACATTTCTGTTGTTATATCTGATAAAGTAAAAGAAACTCTAGAATATAAATATAATTAATTATGATAGGCTTAATCAGTGGTTGCGCTAACATAAACTCTTATTAAATGTAGATAAAACCCAATATGTGACATTCCACAGGAGGCAACATAGTGTACCGTCACTTAATCTCTGTATTGACGGTGAAATGATATCATCTACGGATAGTTCTAATTTTTTAGGCCTACGTTTGGATCAGAGTGCCATAGTGAATATTTAGTTTCTAAACTCAATTCCTTAATGTACCCATTTCGTAATTTAAGGTATGTACTAACAAGAAAGCAGTTGATAGCTGTATATTATGCCTTGGTTGAGAGTAGACTGCGATATGGCGTTGGTTTTTTGGGAGGATCGTCTGCTGCACATGCTGTTTTTGTGGCACAGAAGCGAATTGTGAGAATCATCGCAAATGCATGCAGTAAGTCCCCATATGTAGTTGCATGGAGCCCTTTCGAGAATTTCAAATATTGCCATTAACGGACTATGTGTACATATTTTTTTGAACAGAGCAAAGTTTGTGAAGAGTAGTGAAATTCATCGCTACGGTATGAGGACTGGAAATCAGTTTAGGGTTCCTTTTGCTAGACTGGAAGTTAGTAAATTGCCTCCAAATTGTATGGGCTTAAAATTATTTAACTCTCTGCCCTCAAATTTAACTAAATGTGAACATGTGAATAATTTCAAAGATATGTTGAAATCTTATTTGACTGACTTTATTTATAGTTTAAACGAATATTTCAATTAATATTTTATCCTTTCTTTGACAAAACCCATATACCTGTGTCATCCGGGTTGATTATTATTATTATTAATACAGTGAGCGTCAGGAAAATTAGTAAGGTTCCATCAAATCCAAAAAAGTTTTTTAGTTCGTCAGTAAACTCAGTTTATTCGTGAAATACAATATCAACCATGTGACGTCCCTGACTGTTGGTACAGGCGTCCAGGAGTTTCGTTCAACACTGTCGCGGTCATAATTCCTTCGCCTGCACGTTTGCCCAATCTCACTGCCATTTTTTCCGTTGGAGGCATTTGAAGATGAACTATAAGCATCGATCACATACATACACTGGACCAGCTAAAGACAGCGATTCGTGAAGAAATTGCAGTTATTCGGCCGCGAGATTATTACCGCGTGGGTGATGAATAAGAAATATTCTCGGCGCTTGTATCATCAGTCAAGAACGTCTTATGGATGATATTGTATTAGATACATAAACTGCTTTTACTCACGAATCTGATCATAACAGTAAAACTTAGATTTGAGGAAACCTTAGCGATTTTTTGGCCCTATGAAGTCCATCCGTTGTTTCTGGTACATCCTTTACGATTCCGCAAAACTTCTCTGCGCTTCTAAACCACGTATTTTTATCGTTTTCCCGAATCCCTCATCAGATCACGCTAATTTTGATTTTAGAAAAACAACGAATGAATATTGCTGTGAAACGTATTTTATAAACATATCTGCTAATCCGGTCCAGTGTATTTCTTTGCGGAAGATATTGTTTCCACAGCAATAATTATTCAGTAATTAGATCCTCCGAAATTTGAGAAACTATACAGGCTGCTTCCAATAAATCCAGGAATAAATTATATGATAAACTTGACAGTTGCCGTGTAGCTACTTTGATTTGAGAAGTGTTATCATGTCTGATTGATACTTTTGGTAAATAAAATTATCAAATTAATTTATATTTTTAGTTATTACTAAGGATTGGGAATATAATCGATAATAAACACACTGTTCGGATTACTCCTCCCGCACAAGTATTAATTAATTCGGGACGACACGTGTTTCGGGAATACGTGGATTCCCATTATCAAGTCGAATAGCCGAATAGAAAACTGTGGAAGAAATGAACTTTTTTATTATATTAATACAATGTTACATAATATTCTACATGAATACGTCCACAGAACATTTAATCGCAAAATATAAAACAAGAACTAATTTTATCTGTTACATTTCCTACAAAGTCCGAAACTCCTTTAATAATTTTTTCGAAAATGGTATCTTCTCGTGATTTCCTAATTTTTTGTATGTGAGTAACATGTTTATCACTCTTTCCCCGATCTTCTTGGTGATTGCTACCGAATTCCGTTATTAAATCTTGTATCTCCGTAGTACCCCGTGGAAGAATATCCGTCATCGAACTTGGGCTTTGATGCGTGGCAGATACATCTGATTTGGATTCTGTAGCAGGTTTAGAATGAAGATATTGTATACCCACTCCGTTTACATCATTAGACAACAAGATCTCGTCTTTATTTGGCAAAGTCAAGGATATCTTGGTATCGTCGATTTTTGGTATTAAGTAATTGGCATCTTCCGTTAGAGCATTAACTGTCCCCTGTATTCCATTTTCAACACTATTCGTACCTATACGTCTTCTAATTCTCCTTGCCGACCTCAATCTTTTATTTCGTAAATCCGCTTTAATTGTTTGTATCAATTGTTTAGTTTCTTCGTCGATATCTTCTGCTCTTGCTGAAAGCTTCACAGGTTGCGTTTCCTCTTTTAGAGGTTGTTGGAAATCACCTTCCTTTGCCTTTTGTTTCGCTAATCCGCTTTTTAGCAATCGAAATCCATTTCTCATCCGGATTCCCTCATACCTCCCCAGATTAGTTTTTTGTCGCTCTTGTAGTGGCAATACTCTCAATTGAGCAAGATTTTTTTCAATTGGCTGTTTCTGTTTAAGCCTGGGTGTCAGTGATTGTAGTTTCACGTCGTTTGCATTCCATAAATTTTTCAATTTTTGCTTCGCCATATTTTCTCGCATATGTCTTTTGTTGGAACTCATTAACAATCTGTAATTCCTAATATCGTCTTCTGTATATCCTTCACTATCGGACTCCCTTTTGGAACGCATCGGTGTACTTATATCATAATCGTCGTAATAGTCTAGAAAAGAAATATGCAAGTCGGAACTATCGCGTTTGTTTTGAATAAAATATGATTCTAACTCTCTTAATGCCTCTTCGAGATCTTCTTCCTGGAATATTAAAAAATAAGAGATTCTTGAATTTTCATAGAGATGAAAATACTAGCAAAAGAAACGCGGGTTCGGGAGAACATAAACTATCAATCCGACGCCTGAAAAGGAATATGACAAGAATAATTTACGCAATACTCACATTTTCAATAACCATTCCCTCTTCATACCCACCGTTGGTATTTATCGGTCCATTATTGAAATTAAGATATTTATTTTCAACTCTGAACGTCGATCTAATTGGAAAGTCGTTTATGTCTTCATTAATGCTTGATACATCTAAACCTCTAGAGCTTGCCCTAAGATCGTCAAATATATCACTATATTCGACCTCATCTAATTCAAAAGCTTTGGTTGTGTCGTAGACACCAGAGTCTAAATTCTCATTCCTCCTCGTTTTCCAATATTCTTCATCAATATTCATTTTGTCAAAATTTTGAAAACTTGTATCAGAAACCTTTACCAGATCTAATGTAGCTCTTTTCGTCGTGTCCAAGTCTTTATATGCATTCTCAGGTTGCACTATGTGCGGATAATCATCAGGTCTATAACGTATTTCTATTCCACGATCTATTTCTTTAGTTTTCTCTTCTAATAGACGCATGTTTATATCCCGCTTAGGGTTTTTAATTTGTTCGTCTCTCCTTGGCAGAGGTGTATAGGTTATTTTTGGTTTTCCCCTTCCATGGCTACCACCTCTTCCTCGACCATGACCTTTGGCCTCCCTAGTTTCCGGTTTGATATCAGTGTGAATATCGTCAATATAGCATATATCGCTGGTTTTGTTAAACATAGTCTTGATCGGTTTTGATTTCTTCTTCTGAACCAATTCGCTTTTCCTCTTTTCCACATCTTCTTTCCTTCTCTTGATCTCAGCAAGCAAAAGGATCCTACTTATCTGAGATGTTGCATTTTCACTCAACATATGCGCAGGGCTAATTTCTTTATAATTCTGAAGTAGGGCGTTTTTCCAGTTTTCCGACGTGTAATTGGCACTTTTGGCTACGTTACAATAGTACTTTTCATCATTTTCTAATTCCCTCTCCATCATCAAATAGAGATCCTTCAACGTGGGTGCAGATTCCTTCAATCTTGATGCCACTTCAGGAAATGCTTCATGTACAAAGGAGATACTTTGAGCTTCATGCATTTGTTTCAACAGTAAATTAGTATCGTCCTCATTACTGATACAAATCGGTACCCTAGCATCCGGCACGACGAAAAATCCTATGGATTTTAGCGGTAAATTTAAAACTAGATGTTTCTGAGACCTTGCCCGTCTCAGTTTTGGTTCCAAGAGTAGAGTGTGATTTAATATCTTTGCCATATTTAACTCAACTGCATTCATGTAAGTGATGCTAAAATGCAAAATTTATATTATTTGAATCAGAAATCTTTCCTGTGTATTTTACGTTGAATTTTCAAAATCCGAAGTCAATATGTAACTTTGCACTTCGGTATTTCTGGGTGTAACTGAACTTATTTTTAGATAGAGAGTCTGGTCTACTTCATTATTATTTATCCCTAAGATTGTAACAGCGCCCCTCCGCGAAAAATCATTTTGTGTCCTCGAACAGTGGCAATAAATCGAAATTTCGCCATTCCCAAATTTATTGGGTTTAATTTCAAAAACGTTCCTTCCCATGAGTTTCTTGAATAGTAAAGTTACCCAAAATACCTACCCAAAGAAAAAAAATTTATAAATTAATTAAACAATTACGTTCTCAATTTATTTTAATTACTGGTGTTTCAGTAATAATTTCGAAAAGCCTAGGTTCTCTAAAAATCGCATCATACCCTGCCAGTGCTGCATCTCCAATAATTCTAGCCCAAAGTATAGCTGAATTAAATGTTACTGGTTGCTGAGATTTTGGTATTTGCAACCACATTGAGAGATTTGTTGATATTTCTGGTATATAATTATCTTTCCTGTAATAATGAAGATGTTATTTACTTTTAGAAAAACAATAAATGAAACAAAATTGATCACATTTGCCACATAATAGCTTCTGTTATGTTAATAATACCGCCAAGTGAACTTTTAATGGTTTGAAGAGATTCTGATTCAAACCAGTGACTCATATCACCTCCGACAATTTTCCAGTTTACTTTACTATTTGGAAAGGTATTCAATACATGTTGAAGGAACTCTAACTCATCTCTATATTGTGCAAGATTTTTTCTACCTGTTTCTAAAAAAAGCAAAGTATTACCAAAACAATTATGAACACTAATAAAATAAGTTGGTACCATAATCTATTTGCCAAAAGCAACGTAAGTTCAATTCATTAGATAATTCTAAAAGAGGCAGAAGAGTTCTTAAGTTTAACATATGGCCCGCAGTATTTTTACCGCCAACTGCAAATACTGGTACTAAATTTGATTCATAAAACCATTTATTCAAATCCTTCCACATAGATGAGGTAAACTTTAAAGTAGACACTTTAGAAGGATGAATCGTATCTAGTTCATCGAAATGAAGATATTTGGTAGAAGGTCCGGCGATTCTAATATATGCCGGGCTCAATTGTTTTACTAATTGCATTGTGGAGGCACTAATAAAATTAAATAATCAATAAAAAAAGTAAAAACCGTGACATATAACACATACCCTATATTTAGTCCACTTAGTAATATGGCAGGATCAATAGTAAAACTCAAGAACTTATCGCTTACGTAATTTACAGATTTTTTTCCATTTAATACACAACTAAATTCATCAGTGATAATTTCCGTAATAATGTGATGTATAATAAAAACACAAAAAATACTCTTCATTCTTGTGCTATTATTCTACTAAGGCAATGTACTACCAGGTACATGTCACATACGCTAACTCCGCACAAATCAATTATTCAATTCTTAATTGACACTGCGACACACTTTAAGTGCGTAGTATTTGCAAACTCAGCTAAATATAAAAGTGTTAACAAAAAGTGTTTTGGTCCGACTAGCAAACAATATTTAATTGGGGACAACTTTATTAGAGAAGAACTACTACGAATTGATTTACTAGAAGTGAACATTGTAGCTAGTTTTACGAAATAGTTCTTTTCAATTCATTGATACCTATCTACTAAATGCTACTCGGTAGTTAATTAAATAACTGCAAAAATAACTGCAGTTATCATGCACACACAGGATGAGGTATTAGCGTGGCAAAGCACGATATATCCGTCATCATATAAGATATCAAAAAAAGTTATTTACGAAAATTGTAGACAATATATACAGAGTGTTTTATATCATCAGGGTTAACCAAACATACGTTTTCTCAAATGGAACAACCTGTATATTATTTCGGATTTCGGTAAAGCTCATGCCTCACACCACCAATATTCAATTCCTTAAATTATAAAGCGTGTTTCAGAAGTTATGGTCAATTTAAAATGCAAATTACTGTAGGTTCAAGGTCTTGTATATTGCAAACAGCACAGTCTGTAATTTTTCTTTTACAAACATAGATTTTTTAGCAAAGTGACATTTTTTCAAAATTCTCAAAACTGAATACAGGGCGAGTCAAAACTCGAATACATTCATTTCTCAATTATTTTAAATAGATCACCCTGTATTTTATATCAGAAAAAGAAAGAATAGTCATTTTTACTAAGTACTCTCTATAGCAAAAGTCATTAATTTCTAAGATATTTCAAAGTCTTTTTACGAAAGTGAGATTTTTAGAAATTATTTTATGATGGATATCCATCCATCTACCAAAGAATTTTATGGTCAGATGGATGTGGTTTTTTCAATAACTGAACATTCAACCGAAACAATCATCGTTATTGGGCTCCGGAAAATACGCATGTGATGGTGAAAGGCCACAGATTTTCTATAAACGTCTGGTGCGGCATTTTACACAATAAACTCATTGGGCCAGCATCAATTTCGCGGAATTCTGCGCGAAGATCTGGAAAATTTTCTTGGAGAACTACCGCTCAGTGAGTTTCGGAATGTGATGTTTCAGCAGGGTGGCGTACCCCTCATAATGCCCTTCTGAATAGGGGGTATTTAACCAGAAAATTTGGCGATTCTTGGATTGGGAGATATGGACCCATTCCTTGGCCGGCACCTTCGCCAGACATTACTCCAATGGACACTTTTCTTTGGAGATGTCTTCAAGATCAAGTTTATATAACTCCTCCAGGAGATGAGATTCAGTTAAGAAATAAAATTACTGTAGCTTGCCAGAGAGTTCCTGCCGAAATGCTATCCAATCCAACATATGGAGTTACGCGAAGATGCCGCAATGTTTAGCACAAAATGGGGCACAATTTGAGCATAGGAGATAATAATAGATAATTTTGTTTTCTTTATCTTCTAAATAAATTTTGAATAACGTTTGGTGCTCGTCATTTGTTTCCAATGCTAGAGCTGTTTTCACGCACGACTAAATAATTATTTTGTTACTTTTTTCGAAATTTTTCTTATGTAAAGGTATATTTGTGATACAGTATTATTTTCAGAAAAAGATCTTCATCAGAACCATAAAAAAGTATTGTCTAATTTTTAAAAGAAAACTTGGCCCTAAAACCCTAAAACGCTTACTGGCTATAAATAATTTTATGAATTCATTTTATACCCTACATCCAGTCATTTAAGTTTCCGTTTCAATTATTAAAATCGGGCTGTAAATAAAAGCGGTACAAACTCGTCTTTTTTATAAGACACCTGTATATGCAAGTGGCAAACAACTTTCTCATGTTAAATGGAACACCCAGTATACTTTTATGTTTTTAAATCGTCCTTAAAGTTCTGGTTTCTATTTATGTGGGGATAGCTAAATTCATTTGGTTTCGGGATATTTCGATTCTTTTACTGAAAAGGGACATATGCAATCCCTTACTAATGTGATTATCTCATATGCGCTTCGGGTTTTCTTCAATCCGCTTGGTACATCTACAGACTGAAGGTAAGTGAATCAATCAGACTGGCATGCCTCTGCATTACGGGTGCAATAAGATGCACATCGACTGCAGCCATGGAGATCATGCTTAACCTGCCCCCACTTGATATCTATATCAGAGGGGAGGCAAGCATGGGAGCATATAGGCTAATGTACAATGGTAATTGAAACGCTGAAGACTGACTGACTGAGTGGGTGATTGAACAACACCAGATACACTGGCACCATGTAGCAGCACAAAAACACAGCAAACAGTTGATGAGGGGACCATCACAACATTTGGCAGCTGACATAGTGTCGCTTAGCAGAACGCAGATTAGGATAATGACGTGTCTACTTACTGGACACGGCAATCTAAGGAAACACCTACACAGAATGGGAGTCTACAGAGAGTAACCTCTGTGTAGACTATGTAGTGAAGAGGAGGAAGCAGGCTCTCACATTATTTTTGAATGCTATGCATTAAGCCCTTGTATTACCTTGTATTTTTTACCTTAGCGTTAAAAATAAGGGCGATTCACTATTAAGTTCCCTATACGTATATCCACAAGCGTTTTCAAATTCTTTCGAAAAAATTATTTTCTTACATTTTAAAATGTCTCAAGTTTTTTTTTTGTTTGGGGAGCTACAAAAGAAATCTTTATGCGAGTCCACAAACAACCATAGAAAATCGTATGCAACATGTAAGGAATGTTTATTTCCACATACGAGAAGCTAATTATAACGCGGTACTCAAAAGATGTTAAAAATGTTTGGAGGTTCAAGGACTGCATCAACAGCATAATCAACATAATAAAGATCGTGCTAGAATTTGGGGTTTTACTTGGCCTCATGTGTAGGCATAGCAAATATTTTTGGCTTAAAGATAAGGCGAGAAAAATATTACCTACCTTATCCAAAACATTTTGATGAGGGAAGGAATATCCATCCCAAAGGAAGCCTTTGGGATGGGATATTCGATATTATCATCTTTAAGCCCAAAGTATTTGCCATGCCTGCATATGAGGCCAAACGAAGCCGCAAATTCTAGCACTCCTAGCACTAGGCGCTCCTGCTTGTATGGATTGGTTTTTGCTCTTGGTGGAATTCCTCCTTCCTCTCCGCCGACCTTTTCGCGGAAGACTTCGGGTTCCGAGACTCATGGTTTGGGTGCAAATATATTTAACTACTATAGTTCGTTTTTTTTATTCGGACGGGTGAATTAACTTCAATCATGTGACCTAGCCGAATTACATTTGATATTTTTGAGCTCGCATCACAATAAACAAATACAAGCAAACGCCACATCTTTCAAAACGACGATCTAAATCATATTATACATAACCTCATTTATGGCTGCGTTCATAAATTCGCCAACAAGCTTCATTCCTTAGATCATATATATTACATGCATACCGCTATCACCATATCAGTCTATATACGCTACTGTTTCTAACATGTACTTCTACGATTTTCGAGCTATTACTTTCATGCTTATGAACATTATATGTAGCTATCCCTTATCTGACCTCTCGTGGAACCGGAAACGGGAATGCATGCGGATTCCGTGCGATTTATTATGGGACGTATGCGATTTCACAATTTTATTAGACATTAGACAGAGTACCCTTAGACTTAGGTTAGAGTTCTGTCAATGTGTGGTCAATGTCAACTACTGTTGTCTATCAATCTGTAGGAAGGAGATATTTTATGTTGACATTTAAAAATTAGGTTATGCTTCAGAACTGGTATCTCTGATGTATGTCAAATTTAATTCAAATTTCGCGCGCTTCTCCCGCCGTGGTACACGGTGCGAATAAGAAAATACGAATAACCGTTGTTAAACAGAAATGCCGATTCTTTTTTTATGTCTGTGATATGTTGGAAACATAATTGGGAAACATAGCGGTATCCATGTAATATATATGATCTAAGCTTCATTCAAAGTATGCTCAAAATGAATAAAATAGAAATTTGCCTTTGCAATTGAGAAGAAAAGTGATGACGTCGATTTGTTTTGTTTGGAAACCTATGCAGTGCCGCCAACAGCGTAAAATGATTAAAATAATGATATTTTTTATCATTTTACGCTGTCTAGGTTTCCAAACAAAAGAAATACCCTATTAATTTTAGCCATTCTGTTATTTACATGTGTTTGGATCTTCTTTATATTGTGTTTATTTTCTATTTCAATAATTTTATTACAAAAAAATTGTCTACATATCGTTCTCACATTTTGCCGTTGACGAGACTGTGCAGGTTTCCAAACAAAATTTACGTCACACTTTTCTTCTCAATAGGGGATCACTACCTCACTCCTCCGAATAAGAAAAAACGAACTATAACATAAAACAAATTTAAATAATGAATAACAGGTTGTCTTTGTTTTAAAATTGTTTCCTGCTTTGATTGGAGAGTCGGATTCACGGCTTTCACCACCATATAGTTGGTGGTATTAAAAAAATATATGTATTTTTATCAACAAAAAAAATCGACATGTCCAAACATTTTTCCAAAAAAGAATTATTTCTCTCTTACCATAGGCAAAAGAAAGTTGACATGTAGATTTTGTATTTCCCGCGGAATCTCTTCGATTAATCACATCCACATCTTTTATCTGTGATAAAATTTTCACATCTCATCACACTTATCGCAAAAGCGGCGTGTATCTTGAATATGATAAAATTAATAACTGAAACGATCCGCAGGTGTTTAAATAGAGATGAATCATTATCGTGGTCTTAACAAGGAACCAGAAATTACATCATTATTGATGATTATTTTAGTATAGTTCTTTTTGCAGTTTACAGATCTGACAAACATTCGTCTAAAGAAGTAATGACAACACTAATATCGAATTATGTTTATTATTGATAGAATGCGCCTGTTATTCTTGTCAGTGGAACGAAATGGATAATAAAACTGATACGAAGATATGTGGCGTGTGCGGTGACAAAGCCCTCGGTTATAATTTCGGTGCAGTTACATGTGAAAGTTGTAAAGCCTTTTTTAGGAGAAACGCGTTAACGCAAAAAGATTTTCGCTGTCCTTTTAATCACCAGTGCGATATCACGACCGTAACACGAAGATTCTGCCAGAAGTGTAGGTTAGAGAAATGTTTCTCGATTGGAATGAGAAAAGACTATATAATGTCCGAAAAGGACAAGGTGCTGAAAAGACAAAAAATAGAAGAGAACAGAGCAAAGAAACGTGCGAACAACGGTTTTAAACATGGCTTTAAGAAAGTAAAACGTGAAGCATCTGTTGACGATGATTCACATGATTATGATACTTCTGATTATGGCGAACTATATAGTCCTGCTGATCAAAGCTCAGGTGTCAAAGATCAACAGAACACATTGAGTGTCATAAACTATAATAGTTCAGATGTGACTGCAACAAATGAACAACTACATCATAATAGTGATGTTCATGCAAAAACAATTGATGGTTCTAATAATTCAAGTGAATCTATGATTCGAACAATGTTAACACCTACACCAAATGGAAATGTTGCAAATGGTGATGAAACAGAACGCCCAAATTTAACTAACAACAACGATTTGAAGTGTAATAATAATAGCAATACCAATTACATAAATGATGGTAATGATGCGAAACACACTGCAAAAGTTGTTTTAGAAGAAGTCCGAAGGTATAACTGAAATTAGAAGTAATGTGATTTATTTTGATTTCTTATTTTAGCATACCAGTCGAAGCAAATTCTATTGAATCAATCTTATGTGAAGCAATAAAATTAGAATTTGAAGCCTACTCATCGATTGCGTCTTATAAGGGCAACTCAAGAGAATTAAATGATGCAGAGAGGGCTAAATTAAATGAATTGATTGTTGCTAATAAAGCTCTTTTGACGCCTGTTGATGATGATATAACGAGCTTAATTGGAGATGATTGCAGATTTAAGGTAATGCATAAAATTATACAGTCAGACATAAAAGTCTTCGTACACCCCACAAATTGCTAATTTTTACAGAAATTATCTTTTTTTTACCAACAAAATATATTGATTATAGTATATGTTTCCTATAAACAACAACTGCATTGACAATACATTTTTAGATACTATAATTTGTACAAACTCAAAGAAATCCTTATGAACAAAGTCACGAAAATCATCTTACATAATATGAAAACTACATTGTATTCACGGAAATAATACTTTAATATTTAGTTTGTCCTCCTTGTGATCGAATAACTGCCTCCAAACCAACACTGTGGCATCGAATGCACAAGTTTTTCTCTGAATTCTCTTGGAATTTTTGCCCATTCCTCTAGTAAGGCGCTTTGCAGAGATGCCTTACTTGCTTCCTTATTTTTTTTTTTTCCAAATAATTCGACATACATGTTCGATGGGATTCATATCCGGCGACTGGGGAGGGGGAGTGCAACTATTTAAGCACATTATACATTAGCCATTCTTCTACAATGGCAGAAGTGTGTTTGGGATCCCGATCCTGTTGGAATATTGAGCGGTTTCCTAAATGTAATATCTCCACACTTATCCTCAGATTGGTCTTTAATAGTTCTAAATAAACCAAATGGCCTATACTTCCCTCAATAAACCCCAAATTTCCGACCCCAGTCGTTACCAATATATCCCCAAACCATAACGGACCCACCTCCGTGTTTCTCTGGGAATAATTTTCTAATTTAAGTGCTGCGTTTTCCTTCCTTCTTCCATCAGAACCAAAAAAATTGTGTTTACTTTCATCGGTAAACATCACAGTGTTCCAAAACTCTAAGTCTTTGCTTGTGTGTTCATTTGCGAACTCTATCCTTTTTCTGTGATTTTCCTCGCTAATAAGTGGCTTTCTTCTCGGAACGCAGTAATGTAGTAATATGTGCTATCTGCCGCAATGATTTTTCTTCTCTGTACAGTTTACTAGCGAGCTCGCGAATCTCAACCATCACTTCCTCCCTCGCTCTCATTTTTACAGTTTGCTAGGCGTGTGTAGTAGACTACGAACTGATGACAAACTAAAGCAGACCACTGCTTCAATTTCTCAATATATACACTACTAAAGTAATTGCTAGCATTGTATGTTTGAATACAGCTATTCCCTTGCTAAAATAGTAATTATTTCCATAAAAGATAGCAATTTGTGGAGTGTATGAAGACTATATGACTGATGACTGTATGACTGACTATATACTAACAATAGTGACTTTTAATATGCTGAAATTTTAGGGAAAACCCGATGCACTTCTTGCAAATCCAGCTTTAATAGATGTTATCAATCTAACGGCAGTGGCAATAAGAAGGCTAATAAAAATGGCAAAACGGATTAATGCATTTAAAAATATGTGTCAAGAAGATCAAGTCGCATTATTAAAAGGTGGTTGCACGGAAATGTTGATGTTGAGAAGCTTGATGAATTATGATGATACGAAACAAACTTGGAATGTATGTAATGTAGATTGTAAAAATTACTATTTAATAAGTAAAGTTAATTTTTAGATACCTCATCGAAAGGAATATTTAAGTAGCTTAAGAGCAGACGTCTTAAAACTTGCTAAGAGTAATTTTTATCAAGAACATGAACGTTTTATACAAACATTCGACCCACGTTGGAGATCGGATGAAAATATTGTTTTGATTTTATGTGCAATTACATTGTTTACTCCAGACAGACCGAGAGTTGTACATCAAGATGTAATTAAACTGGAACAAGTAGTTAAAAGCAAACTGTTATAAGTTAAATTTTATTTCTTATTATATTACAGAACTCTTATTATTATCTTTTGAGAAGATATTTAGAAAGTGTCTTTCCTGGATGTGAAGCTAAATCTATATTTTTGAAATTAATACAGAAAATATCGGATTTGCACAAACTCAATGAGGAAGTTATAAATTGTTACTTGAATGTCAATCCTTCAGAAGTTGAACCATTACTCATTGAAATTTTTGATTTAAAACACTGACAAATTATTGTAAGTACGAATTTATTTCACTACAAGGCTACTACAGTTGTGATATTTGTAGGTACATAAGATACATCATTAACCAAGGATGGTTAGATAGTCATAGGCTAATTTGTAACATATTTCTGTGATTTATTACACATTATATAATGTTAAATATATTTGTGTTCCTATATTTAAATATATAGTGCAATATTTTTCCTAGATTCTCGAATTTGATTATGACCCTTCTACCACGATTATCTGATTAAACAACATTAAAGAAAACTTTCTGCGAATTGTGTAAAACCTGAAAATAGTACACTCTTTCAGGTTTTACACAATTGGACAACCAAAATGTAGCCGCTATGTTAGCCTAAGCGCAGCACCAGCGTTCGGGTATACTCTGTTAAACCCGGTGATTAACCTCCGATTCTGACTGTTTTCCTCTCTGTCAATCTATTTCGGAGATAAATGTTGCATTAATTTTTTAAAAGGGTAAGGGTATATTATATTACTAATTCGAAAATATTTTCAGTATTAATAAGTAAGAAATAATACAATGTTAGAATCTATGAAGTAATTGGAGTGGACTATTTTACGTTTCGTATTGGACCTGTTCCCTTTTTTTTTAATTTCATTAAATGAATAGCGAAGTAAATATTGAATGTAGTTGAATCCCCATTTATTTGTACGAATTCGTCTTACGCCCACATAACCATTATGGCATTTTCGTATTTGTGCGTAATCCGTTTGTGCTCAATATATTTTTTTTACATTTATCATTGCTCTATCCCGCCGCTATTTAATTATCCATTTAGATCATTTATCAGTAGCTTTACTTAATTTCTGCATGCAGTTGTAATATACCACCTTCGATATTTTCCCACCCTATTTGCTTGTAGCCAAAATTTTATGTTTACGCATTATATTCGCTTCCTTGGTCACCCTATTCATTGGGCACTTCTTTCATATACAGATTGGCTTTACGCCTTCATTTATAGGCCGATTTTAATAATTAAATAGCTGGATGTAGGGTACACAATGAGCTGATAAAATTATTTATAGCCCGCGTTTTCAGGTTTTAGGGCCTAGTTTTTTTTTTTAGACTACATAAATAGTAACCGAGAGCTCATCTTTCCTGATTTTGCTGTACCTATATAATCCCATGTCTAGGGTTTCTGCAATTACTATGTTATTTGTGGCGACATCTGAGCGGCATTTTCACCAACTATTAGCGGAGTTCTGAACCATATTGCAATGGGTGTCAAAATAGTGCGCATGAGCCTGTGTTGTGGTTTTCAATACTGCCAAATTGGGTTTAAACGGTGAATGTATGCAAATAATAAATTTGCTTTCAAATTGCCTATTATTATTGTTACTTATGTAAATAAAGTCTGTGTGGGAATTCTAATTCACAAGCGGTTGTCTTGTTGTGATATTTTGAAACATATGTACATACATAGATGTATATTCATATGAGAACAAACTACACAAAGAGAAGAAAGAGTATTAGAATAAATTATTGATGTTCTGCGGGTAGATATTAAAATAAAAAGAATGGCACATGTACAGCATATGGACGAATTAATTAAGGAATATTTATTATTTAGAGGATTTACTTCTACTGTTAAAGTGTTTGAAGCAGATCTGAAAGCAGATAAAGAGAAAGGTTTTCGTGTAGATAAAATAATTGATCAAGTTCTGCATATAATAAATATTTATGACTTAAATTCTCTAAGAGAATTATGGTCTCACTTAGATAACCACATGTTTTCAAAACTAGAAAGTCATTTCCATTCAGGTAGGTAGGTTTTGATATATTTGCTTTAATAATGTTTTTGTCCATTAGGTGTTAAAAAGTTGGAAAATGCAATACTAAAACTGTACTTAGTGAATGCGATTATTAGTAACAAGTCAGAAAAAGTTACTGAGTTTTTTAATAAAATGACACCAGAATTACAAACTCGAGAAGAATGGAAAGATTGGTTTAGTAAGTTTGCTTGCCATAGTGAAATTATAGTGAAACTTTTCTTATAGTGCTGCCATATATAAAAAACCCTGAAGAAAATCCTGTATTTTCTCTATATTTTACAAAACATTGGCAGGATACTTTATTGGTGTCGTTGCATAATTTCTTGGCATCAGTGTTCCAGGTTTATTTTGCATTCATTGTTAAATATGACATATACCTCTTTATCTGTATTTTTAAATTTCTAGTATATGCCAACACCAACATTAATGAGTTTTGAGGAAGATGCCAACAAAATTAACAAAATGGAAGCAAAAATTGAAACATTGAAAAAGCAGTTAGCTTTGTTGACTGAAAAAAATCAGGAAGCTACAATAACACCGTGTCAAGTAGATCCACCATCTCATGATATTTACGATGATTTTTACACTATTGCTCAAGAAAATAGTGGTATTGATAACCAGGCTAAAAGTCTAAAAAATCTCATAAGAAATATCGGAAGTGGTTCAAGTCCTATATTGGGCCGAAAAGATAATTCAGGTGCAATAAAAAAAAGATTAGGATCAGTATCTGGGAGAAGTAACAAGAGTGGTCAAAATTATTTGTATGAATCATAATCTAAATAAATCATTTTGAAAACGCCAAAGAAATACTAATTTTTTTTCTATCTAGAATGTCACCACTTCAGCATTACATAGGCGCTTGATTACTAGTTCCACTTTCAAGTCTCTGATATTTACATTCTACTGTCAGCCACTTCCTGCAGTCACTGACTGCTATTTGTAGACAATAAATAGCCATTCAGTTACACATATAGTAAAGATAATACATTAAAACTATCAAATCACAATCTTACAAAAAATAAAAACATTCTTTACACTTACTAAATGATAAATTAAGAATTTACACACAAATCGACTAACGAACGAGTGTAAATATAGCTTTACGTGAAATGAAATATTTCAGTCTATATTTAACACTACATTACAATTGATTTTAATATTAGTTAAGGAAATGGGCAGTTAGGCAGAAGAAAAGTAGGGAAATAATATGTATTATTTTTTTAACTTTTGTTTTATTATAATTGTCCAACGTTTATTTTTGAAATTAGTGGGAAATAAACAAATGCTTTCGTATGCAAGTTCTTTGATTTGAAATATATCACAATACATAGCATCCTTCATCTAGCAACATAACTACAGATTATGCAGGTAAATACTTAAATGAATAAAAAGAAATTCTTGTAAATAAACAACTATTTTATACAGATATATTTATTGATTTATGACATCCTCAATTAATTAGAAAGTTTTTGTGAAAAGCTGGACATTCCAAGTGATAGTTGCCATGGTGTGTAAATCATCAAGTAGTTGGCAATGAAAGAATTAAAAAGTAAAGTTTACTGTGAGTTTACCTGAATACGCCTAACGACAGACAAGGTTGTCTGTAATTTTATTTAGGAGGCGTTTAAAATTCCCACGCCACACCTTTTAGATTAAAGATGTCACTACCGGTTGTATCACCCGTAGATCATCACCCTATCATCACAAACATTAAAAATTTAAATAAAATGCGAAACTATTCTTTACTTACAATCGTTAAATTAATTTAATATAATATTATTTCCTATTTATTATTGAATATTTCGTTTATGTAAACTAATAAAAAGTAGGTTCGTGTTCAAATGCGCATGCACTCAACTCGATTAAGAAGTTGTTGATGCGCAAGACAAAAACCGATAACGCTTAGGCTTTGAAACTTAAATAGTATTGTAGGTTATTTGTAACATAGCAGCCTGCTCTAAACATAATGGATTCTAAAAAAGATATACCTGTGCATACAAGAAAACGTAAATATATTCCTAAAATATTAAACAGCGCCGACATCATGGGAGACGCTATTATAACTGTGAGTGCTATTCAAGATTTTTCTATTACTTATACGTTCTCTATATTTGCTTAGGAGATGCCCATCGCCGCGAAAGCCCAAGTAGATTATAATTCGACCGAAGCTTCATTATCTTTAAAACAACCAATAGTTCGCCGTTATAGATCCAGAAATCAAAAACCAATCACGACCTCCAAAACGTCTGTACCTGCCATAAAGTGAGTGTATATGTAAATCCTGTCAATTCTCAGAATTCAAAGGTGTTTTTTTTTCATTTTCGCAATCCTAACAGACAAGAAGCATGCGACTACAAGGTTATCAGCTACCGTGTGATGCACAACGAACAGATCGGAAATTACAATGTGCAAACTTTGGAACCGGCGAATTTAAATCACTTTGAAGATATTCCGGTGGTCACAGTTTCCGATGCATGCTTAAATGAGGCTGTATCCGAAAATGGCGACACGATAAGGGACATAATGGAGAATGAGATTCCGCAGGAACTCCGACCGACTGAGGCCATGCACGTAGTCTCGTCTGCGGCCAGAATGAATGAATTAATGTACAAATTAGAGTTTTTTTTGCAGGCCAATGAAAAGAGTGAATGCAATGATCCTGAGTATGCCTTCGGGAGATCCGTAGGATTAATGCTAAAGTCAATTGACAACGTTGCTAATCGCTTAAAAATTAAAGCTAAAATATATAATTTCTTAAGTGAGGAATTGCAACACATTTAGATTATTTTTATGTATACAGCGTGATCCTGAATTGATATAACAGAAAGTACTGTTGGGTGTTCAAAAATCACATCTCTAACTTCTAATTTTCTAAGCGTGAAGTATGGAAAGTTTACTCAAACATGAATATTGAAGTTATATACTTTTACTAAATAAAATAAAATATATCTTGCTATCTCAATTCGGGATCCACTGTATTTTTTATTTACATTTATTTTTTCTAGTTTACCTGTTTCTATTGTACTTATTGTATCTATTACTTTTACTTTTCAACTACATGCAGTATTTGCTTTGTTAATCCATGAAGTTAATCAATAAACCTGAGTTTCTTACTATATTTTAATTGCCTTTCTCACAAAAATAAGACAAGGATACGTTATCGAATTTACTAAAAGGTAGTAAGAGATGCTACAATCGCCAGTGTGGGGTATGTCTTTGTCTATGGGACAGCGTCTATCTAATAGCGGTTCACCGTTTTGTATTCCATTTTAGGGAATTTTATCTACTGTGACTGTCATCTGTCTTTGTTAAGCAGGGCTGACAACTGTTTTACCTGATCCCTACAGGCTGCGCGCGCAGTCCAGGTAAATTGAGAAAGGTACCGTAAAAGAGATCTATGTAGCTTGGACGAAGTCTAGTCATTTTTTTCTGCCCTCTAGACCCACGCCGCGAACACCCGAGTGTGATTGGTTTGCTGACGTTACGAGCGGGCAGTTGCTAAAATAGTACCGATGAGGTACCGATTCCTCGTGAATTTTCACCGCGACTCTAGATCAGATATACCATTGCCACCCATAGAAAGTGGCATTCGTAGGCACCTTCTTTAAATATCAGTTGTCTTCGTTTTACGATAAAAATGATTAAAAAGACCAGCGCAGTCAATTTTGAAGGTCAGTCTAAATCCGCAATGCCGTTGAGTAAAAAGAAAGCTGCAAAACTATACGCAAGCAATTCGAAACTAGAATCACACTAGAATGTTCAAAACATTAAGGGATAAAGATGTATTCGCATTTAAAAACGCATCCTAACAGTGCAATATTTGTTCCCTGCTTTGAATTCAGTTGTAAGTGGTTGTAAGTAATACGGCAAGCAGCAGTGGGGGATATCTTTCTTGGTATAGGTCAATGTTAATTATTTTCCTGCTTTCACCTTCCAATGGGATAAAGATAATGAAAAAACGCTTGTCAAATGTGACTCTGCAGCTAGTGCCACGCGATGTGAAAGCAGAATAATAGCGATACGTTATATTTGATAAATATTATGGATATAGTTTGGTAACCCCACCAGAGATCAAACAACAAAGATGGGTGATACAAAAATTATCGTGTCTCGAAGTTATATGTTTCATCATAATTTAATTTGATTTACTTTCAAAAATGGATGTCAATAAAATGCTTCAGAATACACAAATGAATTGTTAGGTCAAACGTGTTCGTGCTTTAAGCATTCTCAATACTTATGTTACCGAAAAACGAAGCGATGAATTTTTTCAAAAGTTTGTAAATGACTGTTTGTCATGGCTGGAGAAACTGATGTAGCACCCCTACTCTTCGTCAAAGAAAGATATTAGGCAATCTTTCTTATGAAAGCGAGGATATTTCAGTTACAGACCCTAAACAATATTATAAGGTCAATTATTGTTACCTTGACCACCTTAATGAGATATTCAACTTACATCGTATACTAGGTTTGTCCGGTAAGTTCGTATAAATAATGTTTGTTAGAAGCACACATGGCCAGAGCTTTTTATTCTCCTGGGCATAAGTTTGACCGTGTGTGATTTATAATACAATCTTCTATTTTTCGTATACTGCAAAATAGTTTACGTGTCTTTCTCGCTTTAGAATTTTATTTTAGTTTCTTTCACAACACTTTATTAGTTCGTTCTTACTTCTTCGAATTTATTTACACACTAGACTTTTCGTATATTGTTAAACATTTATAGTTCTTTTTTACTTGTGTAGAATCTCCTTTTAATTTTTCTTGCTAATTTACTTAATATTTACTACGGCGCGTAAAAAGCCCCTCCGCCACGACTTTATGGAAACTTGGGGATTAAAGATCATGGTTGCTTTTCAGTTGTAAGTCACACAATATATTGTAAAATATGTTTAAATAATAACAAAATAAAATATTAATACATTAATATCCATAGTAATAAATATATTATCTTTTTTAAATATAAAACGAAAATCCAATGTTAAAAAGACGACTGTTGATGCCAGATGGGAATGGGTGTGGAACAGTTAGGATGTGGGCGTGTATCTCGCGTACATCTATACGAAGTACGGAACTGGGCGGCTGCCGATGACGCATAGGCGATAGTAGACTAGATTGTCCTCACACTGATAATGATATATTTGTAGCGTTATTTTTGCAAGAAATCGCAGCTCACTAGAGAGATTTATTACGCTAAATTTCTAGTGAGCTGAGATTTCTTGCAAAAAGAACGCTACTATTATCATATAGGGAAATACAACAATCCTGTTTAAATTTCGCACAAAATTGTAAATGTTGCTGCTTGTTTTCCAAATTTTACCATTTCCTTCAAGATCTTCTGAACGCTACCAGTATCAGTTGCGTCGGGTGAGAGATATTTCTGGAAACTCAAAAAATCGACCTACTATGGCACAAAAGAAACCAAACAGCTTTGCACTCATATTCACTCAACACGAAATATTAGAAAAGAAGACCTAATAAGCTGATAACACAAATTGGCATCTCCAAAGGCTCGGGGAGCTGTTTTGTCATTAATATATTTTTTTTTCACCTACAGTTACAAATATAAACGAAAAAGCTGTTTTTTGTTGAATTTATATCTATTTACGTTTGCAAGTGTAATTTTTAATCGTGAAATTATTTATCTTGCACCTATCTCCCTGCCTTCCCTAAAGCAGAGTCAAATACAATTCTTGGTAAAGTTGTAGGCTGGTGAAAAGCATTGCATCAAGGCGACCCGATACTTAGAACCGACCCAGGACGTATATATATATATATATATATATATATATATATATATATATATATATATATATCTTTTTTT